>PVJX010006716.1:12271-70001 GCA_004027295.1 Dolichotis patagonum
TTTTTGGGAAAGGGTCTCGCTCTGTATTCCAGCGTCTGGGGTGGGCCCACACGGGCCGCAGGTCACTCCCTGCCACGCATGCCTCATGCAACGCTGCCAGTGTGGCCTCGTACTGTGTCGCTCCCTGAAGCAGCAGTCAGGACTGCTCTGACCTGGCCGAAGTGCCACACCAGGGAGCCCCAGTCAGTGTGCAAGAGACACAGGAGGTGAACACCTGAGCAGGAAGTCACACCAGGGGCCCGCCCTGTGAGCTGGCCGCCAGGCTCACTGTGGATTTTCCTTTTCTTTTCTTTTCTTTTCTTTTCTTTTCTTTTCTTTTCTTTTCTTTTCTTTTCCTTTCCTTTCCTTTCCTTTCCTTTTTCCTTTCTTTCTTTCTTTCTTTCTTTCTTTCTTTCTTTCTTTCTTTCTTTCTTTCTTTCTTTCTTTCTTCTTTCTTTTTTTTTGAGTCAGGATCTTACCATGTAGCCCAGGCTGGCCTGGAACTCACAGTGATCTTCTACCTCAGCCTCCCAAGTGCTAGGATTACAGGCATGAGCCACCACACCCAGCTGCTGTATTTATTTCAAACCAGATCCATTCTTTTCTTTTTTTTCTTTCTAGTACTGAGGATTGAGCCCGGGACCCCTGTACAGAACTATGTCATCAGCCCTTCTAAAACTTTTATTTTGAGACAAGATCTCGCCAAGTCACTATGTACTGGGCTCAAACTTGGAATCCTCCTGCCTCAGCCTCCCTATGTACTGAGATTATAGGTATGCACTACCATACTTGCCCCCATAGCTTATTTATTCAATTTCATTCTCACCCATTTGCTGTTAGACATTTGCATTAAGTCTTTTTTTTTATTTTAAAGGGGGTAAAATTAAACACAGCAAAACAGAACAAAATGGGACATAAGACAGCATAAATTTCAAAGCTAGACAACCAGAGATCTTCACTATCTATCATATTGTCTCTTGTTTTCTTCCAAATAGTTGTCTATATCTTCACCTACAAAGAATTCATACAAAACAACATAGTCAACCTCTCAAAAGATGTCCAGATCACTGGGTCCCACTTGCTAACAGGTTGGGGGGCAGGCTCACAACTGCTCACCAGGGAGGGGAGTAGTTGCTTCTAAAATTTATGCTTTAGTAAGCTGTTTCTTTCTGATGAATTGACCATTCCATTTCCAAAGTTCTGAAATGGCCAACAGACCACAGAAAGAATTCTCTTTAGGCTCCTGTTTGAAACCAGCAGCTATAGCAATCTGCTGGCCTTGATTCAGGGCCAATGCATTAAGTCTTGTAATACAGGGCTGGGGATTTAGCTCAGTGGCTTAAGTGCCTGCCTGGCAAGTGCAAGGTCATGAGTTCGATCCCCAGTACCAACAAAAAAAAAAGTCTTGTCATACACTGTGCATACTTAGGCAGCCAGGTGCTGGGAGTCATATACCCATTTCCTGGATGAGGAGACTGACTTGGATATGCTGAGTTTGTCCAGTGGCATCTACCATGGGTACTGTGCTAAGTCTGGGCCCGGGTGCCTGACTTCCCCAGGGTCCTGATCTAGGCTTTTGCTAGGCTTTTACTGTGGGCTCCGGATGGTCTGTTCCTTCGACTGTTGGTTGTCCAGCTGCACCCATTAGGGTCAGGTCTATTCTGGAGCAAGGTGGAGGTGCGGACACAGAGGAACAGGTCCTGCCCCTGTCTCAGAGTCCTAGCACAGCATAGCCCTTGTTCTCATGGTCCAGTGTGCGGCATCCACCTTCCAGACAGCAGATGACAGCAGAGGGCTCTTGTCGGGTGTCATTAAAGACAATTCCGGAACTGACTGACACATCTGCTGACTTCCATTGCCCCGAACCTAGACTGCTAAGGAGGCTAGGGAGGGTGATCTTTATTTTGAGTGACCGTGTGCTCAATCAAGACTTCCATTATTATGGAAGAAATGAAGACTGATATTGGGGGACAGCTTAACCTACCCAAGAGCTACCCACCTCTTCATTTTTCTTAAGGGACCCCAATAGATTCTGCATCCCTCTAGCCAGCTATGAAACTCAAGACCATCAGGCCCCATTGCAGGCCATGAATTGGGATTGGTTTAAGCCAGTCATGTGGCCCCATAGATCTTGACAATGATTTGTTTAGTGAACGATCATGTGACACCATCCTGGCCAATGAGGACTGAAGATAAGCCTCCAGTTTCTAGAAGAGACTGGCAGTCTCATTTCCACCTTTTGTAGTTGTTGTCTATCACTGATTTAGAATGAGCCTCCTTGGCCTATGAAGGGACCTAGGACATTAAGAGAAGTTCCCAAGGCTTCCAGAGCAGGAAAAAAAAAATCTGTTTCTTATGACATTTCCACCTGTAGACTAACCAACCCTGGAACCACCCTACCTCTGTCATGTGATCATTCTTAAACCACTTTAATTAGGTTTTCTATTTGTCACTGAAAGCATCTTCCTGGTCTTGGCATCCGTGCCTCTGTGAGAGGAACGGACGTGTGACCCCCAAAGCCTCACTCTCCCAGTGAGGAATCCGGAGAGCTCGGTATCCACAATGCCTGTGACAGAAATCCTGTGCAAACCAATTTAAGCAAAAGAGGAATTTATTGGCTCCCATAGCTGGAAGGAACACGCTGATATTTGAAAAATTAAAGGAAGAGCTTCTATAATCATGTTGGGAGCTGGGGAGCCAAGGCCACCAGAATTCTCCTTGCTGCCTTTTCTCTCTGAACCTCCTCCTTTCCAGCTCACCCTCGGTGTGCATTGGTGAATCTTTCCACATTGGTAGATGGGGTGGAAAACAATCAGACACGCCCACGAGCCCAGTGGGAAAAAGGTCCATGGTTCATCAACCCCACGATGGGGAAAGGGAGCAGCTCCCCAAGAGCAGGGGGTTAGGTTTCAAAAGAAGCAGAGGACAAAAGGCAACAGACGCTTAAGACGAACCCATGCCAGGGATCCAAGTGAAATTTTTTCCACTTTAAATTGCTGCGCACTGGGTGCTGTAGCAGTGGTAGAATGCATGCCTAGCATGAATGAGGCGTAGGTTCCATGCCAGCACTTCGATCAATCAGTTAACTGTTGCCACACATCTTGCCAGAGCATTAAATGAAACCAACCCAGCTACCTAGAGCATGGTAGGGTTTTCCCACAGAAGGCTCAGGGACCCCAATCACATTGACTCTGAGAGTGCTGTCCCTTGAAGTTGGATAATGTGGCTGCTCTGAACTCGATCATGCCCTGAACTTGGTTCAAAGATAACTGTATGAACTATGACAGGAGACAGGTACTTCTGAGGCTTAAAACCCCAGCCTGAACCATTCGGGATGGTGCACGCCTATAGTCCCAGCTCTGTGGACAAGTGAGGCAGGGGGATTGTAAATCCCAGCATGGGCAATTTAGTGGCTTGGGAAGACCCTGTCTCAAAATAAAAAATAAAAACTGGGCTGGGGTTGTATCCCAGTGTGAAGGGCCTGGATTGAATCCCCCAGTACCCCTTACACACACACACACACACACACACATGCACACACATATGCACGTGCGAGTGCAAAGGACTTAGCATGAGGGAACATTCTGTTACACTCTATCAGTGGAACTCAGTTTGGAAAATTCAAAATATTCCATCTTGTGGGAGGACGGTGGGAAGTTGTTACAAGGAACGGACACAGGGGTGATGAAAGAGCAAAGGACTCAACAGGATGAACTGGTGCAAAGGGGAGGCCCAGCTGGTGGTCCCGTGAGAGGCAGAGCCCTGGAAGGGCTTAGCGTCCAAATGAGAGGAAGAGAGCTGGCTGTCCCTGCGGTCCTCTGGGAGAGGGCAGGCGAGGTGAGCTTCTGTGAGCCGGAAGGGCTCCCCGGCCCGCCCTGGGAGCCCGGCTGGGAGCTTGGCCTCCACTCTGTAGTGGCTCGATTCCGTCCTGTGCAAGCCCCGGCCTGCGAGGACTTGTTACAGGGCCTAAGCTCACTGAGACTCGGCCCATCCATCTCCCCACTGGGAAGAAGGAGGCCACCAGATTCAGGTTCACGTCGCCTGCTGAACCCCAGTTCTGGAAGCGGGGAGTCCTGAACCACGGACAACCCAACTGTGTCTGCACAGCGCTGAGAGCCCCACAGTGACCGCTGAATGTCCTTGCTGGTCACCCTCAGTCCTGCAGCTCTGGGCGCCTGAGATGCTGCTCCTTGCAGATCCTAGGGCAGTGACCAAGGCAGAGCACCTAGGTATGCGGACAAGGAGGATGTGTAGGAGCTGGGGTGTGTGTGTGTGGAATGGGGTGCAGGGCAGGAGGGACCCATCGTCACCACCACAGCCACAGTCCTAGCAATACTTTGGACACAGAGAAAATGAAAATATAATTTATCAAGTTCTGTAGAATGTGCCTGGCATGGTGGCACGCACCTGTAATCCCAGAATTCAGGAGACTGAGAGTGAGTTGAAGGTCCACCTGGGCTCCGTAGTGAGTTCGAGGCCAGCCTGAACTACATAGCAAGACCCTGTCTCAAAACAAACAAAACAAACAAACAAACAACTGTAGGATGCAGCTAAAACAGAACTTAGAGGGAAATTTATGCCATTAACGCCCTTATTAGAATAGAAGAAAGGTTTCAAGTCAATGATCAGAACTGCTCCTGAGGGAACTAGAAAAGTGTAAGCAGAAGAAAAGAAATGATAAAGCAGAAGCACAAAGCAGCGAAACAAAGAGAAGCAATAGAGAATATGAGGGACAATAAAAGCTGATTCTTTGAGGAAAACCAATAAAATTGAGAAACCAGTAAAAAGTTTTACATTAGCATTGGAAACTATGAGATGAATCTGACAAGACGTTTAAGACTGGTGCCCGGAAAAGATCAAAAGTCATCACTGAGAGAAATTAAAGAAAGTGGAAAGATGCTGATGGATGAGAAAACTCAGCATTATTAAAATGTCAGTTCTCTCCAAAATTGATCCAGGCAACACTGATTCAGTGAATCCCAGTCAGAATTCCCACTGGCTTTATGTGGAAATCAACCTAATTCTGTGCTTCATATGGAAATGCAAAAGACCTAAAGTAGCCAGAATAACCGAAAACAGAGAACACATCTGGCAAATGTGTACTTCCTGGTTAATAAAGCTACCGTAGTCAAGACAAACATGTCGCCAGACTGGACAGTCCGGAATTAGGCCCATCCATAAAAGATCAGCTCCCTGCAACACGCACTAGGGTAATTTCAGAGCCAGGGTTCTCCTTGCAACAAATGCTGCTGGAACAGTCGGCTGCCATACCAACAAAACTAACTTCAAGCCATGCTCTGTGCCTGACGCAAAAATTAACTCAAATGGAATAGCAAGCTGGGCTTGGGGGTGCACGCTTGTAGTCATGCACTCGGGAGGCAGGAGGGTCACCATAAATTTGAGGCCAGCCTGGGCTACATAATGAATTCAAGGCCAGATGAGCTACATCGTGAGACCCGGTATGAAAAAAAAAAACCTCAGCACCCCCAAAATAGTATTTAAAAAGTTGAATGGAGAAATGCATCGGTATATCCATACAACAGAATGTTACTCAGCCTTGAAAAGAGAGGGGCTACTGATGCAGGCGACAGTGTGAGTGACTCAGGACTCTCATGTGGCTCTCAGGTGACTTCAGTGATGCTTCGCAAAAGAAGCCATGGGGGAGGGTACAGGGCTCTGATTCCATTTATGAACAATTCAAGAGAGGGCAGGGAGCAAGTTCAGAGGACCCAAGTGTCACGTGAGGGACCCGCACAGGGACGCGGAGACCACTGGGGTCTTGGAGGCGTGGCTCGATGCACTCACCCTCCTGGTTGTGGCCACAGCTTCAGGGTGGACACATACATGGACCCACAGCCAATCTCACACGGGAAGTAAGCACTAGCAGTTCCTCAAAAAAGCCATTTTAATCAATGGAGATGATTTCCCCGAGGGAAACTGAGGCAGGCATCACCACTTAGTGGCAAGGCACGGGATAGGGTAGCGCCTGGAGGGCCACCAGCCTGGTGTCCTGCCCTGGCCCACCGCCCACTAGTCACACTGGGTGCCCTGAACGCAGGGTCTTCGGCACCTCCAGGACACTTGCCAGGTGAGTTCCCATCTGTTAACCACTTCGAGGCTCAGTCTCCCCGTCTGTCAAGTGGGGATGAGGGTGACACCCCCTTCGTGGGCTACGGGATTGAACACGTCACGTATGTCTGTGCTGTCTAGAGCTGGGTGACTGCTCCAGAGGCGAAACCGCAGATGTCCCTGTCCTGGTCCTGTTGGCCGTGGTTTCCATGGAGACGCCAGCTAGGGGTGCCAGGGGCCTCACAGCAGAGCAGAATGGGAAGGAGCGGGGTGGGGTGGGGGTGCTGGGCAAGCTCCCCTCACCTCCACCCCCAAAGATAAAACCTAAATATTGTGATAACGAAGTTCTTGCCCAAATTCCATGCCGGTAGAATTACTGGCCAGTAATTACCTAGCAAATGAGAAAATCCACCAGGACCCCAATTAGGTACCTGAGGACATAATTGGTCCCTAATTAGAAAAAGTTGTCAAACGGGAACAATTATCTCGCTCTCCTTTCATTTCTTCCCCTCCTCAAGCCCAGAAAGCTTCTGCTTCCCGCCCACACGGGCCTCCTGCTGGCCTGCTGGGGGAAGGGAGGCCGGGTCACCAGCCCTGGCACAGCCATCAAGGTGGCATCAGGGCCCTGACAGGTCCCAGGAGCCCCTGGGCCACAGGTGTTTCCACAGGCCCGTTGCCTAAACAAGAGACCAGGGTTTGTACTCGTCTTGTCTCTGGCCTAGGCCAGGGCCTGGCGTCCCGAAATGCTTAGAGACCACTGGCCTGCAGGGGTGACTGGAGGTGGTGCCTCCTACCGGCTGTGGGTGCGGGTGTGACTAACTTAACCTCTCCGGGTCCTCTGCTTCCCTTCTGGCATAGAGCAGGACTGAAAGTCACCTGAAGGCAGATGTAGGAGGCAGGGCGCAGTGACTCCTGGTACCCTGCCATCAGGAGGAAAACTGGTAGCCAGGGAGCCTCCCCCCAAGTCTCCAAGTCCAGGGCCCATGGTGGGGTGCAGGGGGGTACAATAAATCACTGACCCTAGAGAGGAGGGGACAGAAAGGACCACACCCAATGTCCCTCCTCCCATTCCAGCAGCTTCTAGCGTGAGGGTCTTGCAGGCTTCTCTGAAGAGCACACTAATTAAACCTTAATTGACACGGCACTAATTAACTTCTTAATTACACGGAACCGTGCTCGGCCTTGCCCTGCCGCAGACGCTGACGTGTGTTAGGAAGCAACTCCCTTCTCCTCCCCCTTCCCAGGGCCCCACCCCACCCAGTGACAGGACTGGCAGGTCTGTGGGGACAGCGGGGGACAGTGGGGGACGTGACCCTGCCTAGCCCCTGAATCCACTGGCCTGGGGCATTGGATGAATACACGCCTCAGGTCCCATGACGTCTTTGTTTTGAGGTGGCTCAAAAGCAACGTGTGCTCAGAAGTCCTGAGTTTTAATCTTGCCCTCTCCCGCTGGGTCCCCGACCCCCTCGCTGGCCAGGAACAGCCAGGCCATGGCTGGATAACAGAGTGGGGTGCAGGTGCCCAGACCCGGGGCACAGAGGGGCTGGGAAGCAGAGGGGTAGGATGTAAGGGATGGAGACAGAGAAGCAGGGGGTTGGGGTGCTCTAGTCCTCCTCCCCAGCAAGTCCCATAGGCCTTTGGGCCGGGATCAGTGTGCCACTGGTGGCTTTGTGCCCTTGTCAGATGTGACTCGTTTCCTCCCAGAAATCCTTACCTAGAATTTGGGGTGTCTTCCCCACTTCACACAGGTGAGATAGGCACAGAAAGGCCGGTGGAAGCCCCCTGAGTTGCTGTCATTGAAAAGGAGTGCCAGCCCTCACCAGAGTGTGGGGAGTTCTGGCCTCCCATGGGCCTATGGGACACCCCCTGTGCCAGCTCCAGGGTGCTTCAGGACGGACGCATGGTCAGGGAGTGTGTGTTGACTGAGTATTAGAACACACTGCAAGTGGGAACCGCCCTCACAAATACACACATAGCGTGGCTGTATGGGGGGAGCAGCTGGCCAGGCCCTGGGAGGGTCTGCTGCCCTAGTCTACCCCTCAGTCTCAGGGAGAGCGCAGGGTGTGCCTGCCGGGGGTGGCAGACATTTACCTGCTGCCTCCTGCACACCGCCTGCCTCCCAGTCCTCTGAATTCCTTTTGGAGCACCGGGCTGAGCTCCGCAGCCCCCAGCTGGGCCGGAAACTGCTCCTGGGGAAGGGGGGCAGAGCAGGCATAGGGGGCACCAGGCACCTCGCCCCAGGCCCCTGAGCCCTCGAGGGCCAGCAGGCTGGGGAGCCTTGGTGCCTTCCTGGCCCACACTGCTCCTTCTGTGGGACTCACGCCTTTGTCCCTTGCTCTGTCTCGGCCTTTCCCGTCCTTGCCCAGGTCACTACCCTCTGTGCCCTCTCTCCTCACCTGTGCCATGGACACTCTGCAGTCCGCTCCTGAGCTGGCAAAGGCTCTCTGGGATGATTCCCTTTGCGCAGGGCTCAGCACTGGACAGGCACTTAGTGAGCACTGCCTTCATCCTTCCCAGAGGCCACCTCCTCCAGGAGGCCCTCCCTGATCACCCAGCTGGGACGGGTGCTGCCTCCCCTGGCCTTTACTGCCCTGTCTCAGGACCTGTCACACTCCCAGGGCACTTTTGTCATTGCACACACTACCTCACATTTATCAGGCTTCCTGCGTGCCAGGCCACAGTGTGTCACAGCAGAAGCCTCACTTGATCCTCACATCCATCTGGGTTGGGTACACTTTATTGTCACTCTTTTCCAGAGGAGAGAACTGAGGCGCGGTGGGGGGGGGTTAAGGACAGCAAACAGCGATGGACCTGGGACCAAGAACCCGGGAGGCCAAACTGCCACCCCTGCTTTCGCCTCCTCTGTGTAGCAAGGTGGGTAGATGGGTGCCCAGGGCCAGGCCAGAGAAACAGGGGACAAGTGACCCCGGCTGAGGCACAGCTGGGGCTGTATGCCGGCACCACACTGCACGGTGTGTGCACAGATATGTCCACACCTGCACGCCATCCTTGTGGTCAGCTGGACACCAGGCGTGCGGTGTGCACCTGCACACTACAGGTGTGTGCGTCAGTCTGTAAGCCTTCAGGGCTCTCGGGGACGCGCGTCACTCTCCTCAGCGTGGCTGTGACGCTGCTCTAACTCCAGCGAGGGCTGAGGTGTGGCTGGTGGTGGGCAATGGCTTCCCGTGTGCCAGCCCCGGGGGTTCCACCTCCAGCACACAGCTCGAGGGTCTTGGGGCGCGGGTCATGCAGTCCCCATGCACTGCTGGACCCCTTCTTCTGAGCACAGCACGGGACAGTGGGACCTGGGCGGCATCACAGTGCACAGCTGTGAGTGTGCATGTGTGTGTGCGGTGTGTAAAATCCCCACATGTGCACCAACACAGTGTAGCTAAACATTTACATGGTGCTTCTGTGTGCATTTCAGGTGCACAGGGGACACGTGTGAGCTGGGTGTGGTAAGGCATGAGTGTGGGGCATGTCGTGTTCACATGGCGAGCTGCCGCGTCTGTGTGGGCACATGCAAGGGGAAAGGCGTGGGAGCCCGCAGAATCAAGCAGAGCTGGGCGATCCAGGCAGAGTGAGCACTGGGAGCTGCGTGTGTATGGGGGACACGTGTGCGTGCACATGTGAATCTGTGCATGCGCGGTGTGTGTAGGCTGGAGGTGCACACTCGGGGTGCACAATGGTATGGCTGGAGTGCACATTTGGGGTGCACACCGAGGAGGGGCGGCTGTGCCCCAGAGGCCCTCCCTGGGCCGACTCTGGTCCAGAGCCCTGGCTGTGGGGAGGGGCTCTCTGGCTGTCAGGCCCGAGGTGAGTGAGGGGCGCCCCCCACCTGCGGTGATGGAGCCCCGGCTCCCCCACCAGGGCTGCCAAAATACGGCGAGACAGGGTGTAATTACCGGCACTTACCGCGGCCATTACCCCCCTCGCCGCTGCGCGTGACACACGACCCGTCAGCCTGGCGTTCGCGCCATTAAGGGCCCTCATTAGCATCCCGGCTCAGAAGCAAAATTACCCTCACTGCTCATTTCAAGATGTCATCAATTTTAATTTAGGGCCCAAAGATAGTACAATGGGAAGGCCCTGCCTGCCGGGCGCCGCACAGAGAGCTGGGGCGGGGAGGCCAGGGGAGGGGAGAGGCAGAGGAGGCAGGGGGAGGGGAGGGAAATGGCCACCCCAGGATCCTCTAACCCCAGCGACCCTGAGAGGTCCACATTGCCCTCAGTCTTACAGCTGGGGAAACCGAGGCAGAGGGGCCCAGGCACACAGCAAGCCCACATGAAGTGTAGGGTCTGGCTGGTTTTGCTGTTCTCTGGCCTCTTGGACCAGGAGCTGTGGCTCTGGGGCAGGAAAAAAGGGGCTCCCGGGTACCCCGCCTTGCACACTGCAACCCAGGTGCAATGCCCCTTCCCTGCTCAGACCAGCCCCAAAATTGGGCACCTCCAGCCTAGCTGGGCACTGCTACCCTCAGACTGAGGACCCTGAGTGACTTCTGCTCCAGAGCAGCTAGACGGGGACTCGATTCAGCTATTTCAGTCCGTCTTTAAGAACACGAGAGTGAGTGTGCCACAAATGTTTGTTGAATGACTCCATGACTGAATATATAAACATATGAGCTGTGTCCGGATCCCTCCAGGGACAGAAATCTTAGTCCTCCAAGGACTTTGCAACCACCAGCAGCCGCATCAACACTCCCGGCACACTGTGCATCTGACACGGGGAACTCACAGGCTCTGGCTGCGGAGGAGGAGTTTGCAGACCCGGGGGAGGGATGCCCCTCCCCAGCAGTGGTGGATGGCACGGTCTTCCTCATCACCTGGGAATCTCCAGCCAGCCTGCTCAGTCTGTCCTAACACAGTGGGGTTCAGGCAAGACCTTGCATGCAACCCACGGACCTCAGTGAGGGCCAGGCCCAGGCTGGGAAAGGGGCACTGCCAACCGCAGAGCCACCCTCAGCCTCCAGTCTGGTCTCCCAGCCACTGGGCAGGAAGACAGGGAGCCCCATCCCGAGCCCGAGACGGGGTCCCCACCAGCGACAGGCACGGCCGCTGCTGGCCGCCCTGAAGACGGATGGCTCCTTTAATCACTCTGGAAAAGAACCCCAAGCTGCTCTAATATTATAATTAATTAATTCACTAAAAAGGTATTAAATTCCTCTCCCCCCTGTGGATATTATCTGAATTCATTGACCTTTAGAAAAATCACACTCTAATTGTAACCAGGTCCAAAAGCATTTGCAGCCGGTCCCTTTTACATTAATAATATCTGCCCAGACTCGGCTCCGGGGCTTAAATATTGTATAAATTCCACCGGCCCGTGGAAGAGAGAGCCAAGGAGCCGCCCGCCAGGGCTGGGGAGCAGGGGCAGAGATGGCCTGGGGGGGCAGGGTGTCGGGGTCCCAGGGCAGCGGGGGGGTAAGCTGGGCAGGTTTTAGGAGGCCGTTTGTGGCAGGAACACCCAACAGCACAGGAAGGAGCTCCATTTTAAATAACAGAGCGAGACAGAGGCAGACAGACAGAGACAGATGACAGAGACACAGAGAGAGACAGGGGCAGACAGACAGAGACAGAGGACAGAGACACAGAGAGAGACAGGGGCAGACAGACAGAGACAGAGGACAGAGACACAGAGAGAGACAGGGGCAGACAGACAGAGACAGAGGATAGAGACACAGAGACAGGGGCAGACAGACAGAGACAGAGGACAGAGACACAGAGAGAGACAGGGGCAGACAGACAGAGACAGAGGACAGAGACACAGAGAGACGGGGCAGATGCCATGGGAAAGGGTCCACTGGAGGGAGAGGAGAGGGAAGGGAGGAAAAAGGAACCACAGTGTCACACACTGTGTGACGTGCGTGCACCGGCTCCCAGGGGTGAGTGCGGGACCACGTGCTGCAAACACGGGCTAATAAAAATAAAAACAAATTCTTAAAATCTCCATCTCAAAAATGAGTAAAATTAAAAGACGGTGGGGTGGAGGGACCGGCAGAGCTCTGAGCGGCGTGATCTGAGGTCTCCTGCCCCCTGTGGCCAGATGCAGGGGCATCTGGACCCCCTGCCAGGAAGCGGGTCCTAGGTGAGTAAAGGTGCAGACAGACAGACAGACAGACGCAGGGCCCAGTGCGGTCAGGGCTCACTCTGCGTCCTCCGCCTCCCTCCCCTGCGCCCTGGCTCCTGCAGGGGGCCCCACACAGGCTTGTCCTCCCTCAGCTAGCCTGGACCCCTGGGCCCCGGACCCCTCCCCCAGCCCCGGCTCTTACCTGTGCCTCACTCTACCCTGGAGGCCTGGAGGAGGGGGTCTCCTCTCTCAGTGAAGGGGCCCTGGCAGGACCCCCTGCTTCTCAGCCTACCTCCCATTTCTCCTTTTTAAAAGGAATCTCAGGTGGGTGGTAGTGCACGCCAGTCATCAATCCCAGCCTCTGGTGGCTGAGGCAGGAAGATTGCCAATCAGAACCCAGCCCAGGCAGTTTGTCAAGACCTTGTCTAAAATAAAAAGGAAAATGGTCTGGGGGGGGGGGGTGCAGCTCAGTGCAAAGGCACTGGGCTCAATCCTCTTGTCAGGAAGAAAAGCAAAGGGAACAATCCTCTTGTCAGGAAGAAAAGCAAAGGGAAGAAGAGAGTGAGGCAGGCAGGCAGGAAGGAGGCAGGTGGCAGGTGGGCATTCCCCACGCACCATCTGGAAAGGTGCTTCCCTCCTGAGGCCAGAGCCGCATGGAGGACGCACCCCCGTGTAACTGGGACTTCTCTCCAGTCAAGGTGAGGGTCTCTCGGCTGGCCACCGACACACCTTGGGGTGCTAAACACTGGAAGGAGCCCCAGGGTCATCCTGACACAGGTTGGCAGGATGCAGAACCCACAGGGTGGACCCCACCAGGCACAGCCCAAGGTTCCGGGAAGCCGCCTCCTCCACCCCTCCAGCCAGCCTGGCCTCCTGGCCGTGGCCTGGGGTGCCCTCTTGTGGCCAGGACTCCACCCATGCCCTGGATCCCTGCCACCTCGGGTCCCACTGGGGACCAAGAAGCCAGTCAGCAGATGGGGGTGCAGTGGGGCCCAGAGTGGGACCTCAGGGTGAAAAAGCCCAGCAAGGCAGGGAGACATCTCTGCACACTTGAAGGACCCCACCCCTCTCCCCACCCCGGAGAGCCATGTCTGGGCATCTGGGGGCCCCAGCCTCCATCCAGGGCTGCTCAGTGACCTGGGGGGTGGGGGACCTGCAGCCCGAGGGAGGTGCCAGAGCCCCAGCTGGCTCAGGCCTGCAAGGTCATCCACGGCTCCATCTGACCTTGACACTAATCCTGAGTCCTCGACAGCCAGCCGCCCTGGCGCCCACATCCCCACGCCCGCCCGTTCCTTCTCTCCCCTCGCTCGCTCATTAATTGCTTGACGTTGATTTGATCTCTCAGGCTGCACAGAGGAAATTGCCCTCAGAGCCATTTTAAGTTGGGATCTTTTTTTTTTTTTAATTAGGTTTCTTTGGCCTCCCAGGTCCCTACGAGGTGAAGTCACTTTGGTGGAAGTCAGCAGGACAAGGTGACCGCTGCCTGAAAGACCGCTGCCTCTGTCCTCCTTGAGACTCAGGTGGCTCCATGGGACCCTTTCCTGTCTAAGCCCTGGTCCCCCCATCCTGGGTGAGGTCCTGACCCCCGTTTCCCAGCCCAGGTCCCGGGGACCCACAGCCCACAAGAGCGAAGGATCTGCCGGCAGGGGGTGTGGCAGGGAGGCTCTGCCACCAGACAGAGCCCAGCAGCCACTACACACTATGCTCCTGACCCCTCCGAAGCTCTCGTGAGTCCCTTCTCCGCACGGGCACCAGGCCACAGCACAGCACAGGGGCCACACGGGAGGGGCTGCAGTGGCCGTTTCGGGACAGGGGCAGTTGGCCGAGGTGTCCCGGAGAGGACATGAGGCACAGCGGGCCTGACTCAGGAGCAAGGTGGTCCCTGTCTTCCTCTGGCCTGCCAGGCTCAGGCCACAGTGGGAGGTGTGGGACCAGCGTGGTGGCAGCGCCACCTTGTGGCCACGAGGAGGGACAACGCCCCCGTTGACACCTAAATCTGTTGCTTCTCTTGCTGAAGAGCTACGGGGTTCTGGAGGACCTCTGTGTTTGTCCCGCCCTCTGTACCCCCAAAACTCCAGGGAGCACCCAAGGCCTGCACACTGGAAGTCTGAATCCCTGCCCCCTGCCCTAGGCCATCGCTGAAGAGACAGGACCAGAAGGTACAAAGCACAGTGTTTACTAAAGGCACAAAGTGGGGGTCCGGAGAGAGGGGAGCTGCTCTGCCGGCAGTGACCTGCTCAGCCCCGAACCCAGCCCCCTCTTCCAGCCACACCGCCCTCACCCCATAGGGAGAGCTGTTAGCACCAAAGGCGGGTAGGTGCCCACCTGCGGGGTGACCGGGCTGGGGGCTGGCTTCTAGCCAGGGAGCCCCAGAAAGCGAGCCTGGGTGCCCAGGGCAGGTGCCACTTCACAGGAGCCCCCAGAGCCCCCTGCTGCCCAGCACCTGGCACCCAGGGCCGGGAGGGGCTGTTCCTACCCAGGCCGCTCTGTCTCCTCCCCACCCCTCCAGTCCAGTGACAGGGCTGCCCCTGGGGGGTGCTGTCTCAGGACCCCCGGGGCTGCCAGGTGGGCACGAAGTCCAAAGAGAGGCCACGGGGGGGCGCGGTGGGCAGGCAGACGGCTGCTTTACACGCAGGTGCGGCCGGGGGAGGGAGGTGGCCGTCCCCCGGCACGCGTGGGGCCGCCGGGGTCACAGCACGTCGCCCTCCTCCATGCTGAAGCTGCTGCGGCGGCTGCTGGCCTTCGAGGCCTCGGGGGACATGGTGGAGAACAGGGGGTCGGAGGCGAGCGGCAGCAGGGAGTCGTCCAGCAGCATGAGGTCCAGATCCTTCTTGGACAGGTTGGGGAAGCCGTGCTCGGGCCCCAGGGGGTCGGGGTAGCCCACGGGGCCCTCATCAGCCCCGTCCCCAAAGCTCAGGCTGTGGCTGAAGTCCAGGTGATGGAACGGGGACGGGGGCTCGGCGGGAGGGGGCAGTGGGGCCTGGGGAGGCAGCGACGGCAGCGGCTCGGGCTCGGGGACCTCGGCCCCCAGCATCAGCGTCTCCGCCGGGGCCTCCTCGCCGGGCAGCTCCTGCTTCACCACCTGCTGGGCCAGCTCGGCCATGTTCACGCCCGATGGCGAGGTGGTGGGGAGACCGTGCACCCGCGCCTGCATCTCCAGCTCCTGTGGGCCGGATGAGGGGGAGAGAGAGCTGGGCACAGCTTCGGGGCGCTCTCCCTGGGCCCACGCGGTGTCCCCCAGCCCCCCAGCCCAGGGGCAGCTGCGCTGGCGTCCAGACCAGACCACGGCTGTTTCAGACTGCAAGTTGCAACTCATTAGCGGGTTGAGAAACCGCGCTGGGTCTTGGGGCTTGACTGGCTCTCTTGCTGTCTCCATTTTCAAATTGAAGGAGACGTGTCTAGACTGGACTCCGATAGAAATGATCGCAATGCGCTGCCTGGATTCAGGATGGGTTTCGTTTCAGGAAACTTTTCACTTGGAGCCGTGGCCGAGTATGCTGGGTGCTAACGGGAACCGTAGCATCTCCCATGACAAACACGAGTTAAAAAGCCGCGGTCCAGTCGCACTCGGCATAGAGGACCGGTCTGGGGCCCTCGGGGACAGGCAGCCCTCAGTGCAGAGGTGGGACGCGAACTGGAGGCCCAGCGGGGGGCTGACCCTCGGAAGCCTGAGTATTTGGCTTAGCCCCAGTCAGTTCCGGGCACACACACAGCAGGGCTGCTGCGCCTTCCTGCCCCTTGAGGTCAGGTCGTAGAGGCCAAGCACGAGTGACCCTTGGCATCTCAGAGGGACTGGAAGAGCCAGCTCTAGCTGTGCCAGGTCCCGGAACTGACTGCAACCAAAGGTCTCCGCGGTCACCTGTCACCGAAGCCCTAAGCCCGGCCTCCTCTCTCCACTCCAGGGGTGGGGGCTCCGCCCTGGGGTCTGGACCCGCCCGCTACCAGGAAGCCCGGGCTGAGGGCCGGACCTGGATGCGCAGCCAGAGCTGCTTGTTGGTCATCTCCAGGCGCCGAGAGTGGCTCTCTAGCTCCCGTGACTTCTGCAGGTCCTTCTGCATCCGCCGGATGTAGTCCACGGACGCCTTGAGGATGGTGCCCTTGTTCCAGCGCACGTCCCTGCGGCGAGGCCGGCCGGGCAGTCAGTGGTCAGTGCCAGACCCGGGCCCCCTCCAGGAGCCCTGGGACCCCAGCCTGGCTTCCCGACACCGCCTGTGTGTCTGGGGCTGTCCTGACCCGGGAAGCAGGCGGGGAGCCCGCAAGGGGAAGGGCCTCTCCCAGACCCGCCCTGCCCAGCCCACTCACAGGTCGCTGGCCTTGGGGATCAGCATCCCTAACTCCTTGATGCGGTCGTTGATGTTGAACCTCCGCCTCCTTTCAACTACAGGGGCACCAGAGGCAGCAGTCAGAGGGGTCCCCTTCGGGCAGCCCCAGCCCAGGGAAGGGAAGGGGGTCCCGGCAGACTGGGACTCCCCAGGGTCCAGGACTCAGGGCTCAGGCCAGTCACAGGGAGAGAGCTGCAGGCGGCAGCAGCCGCAGCCGGCTGCCAGCCCAGCCCTGTGCCTGCGGTAAACTCCTACCCCTCCCTCAACAATAGCCCCAGGGTCCTTGCTCTGAAGGTCACCAGGAATAAATGGGATTTCGGGAACAGCCAGCCTCCCAGCCCCTCCTAAAAAGGACCAGGCTTCAAAGAGGGCGGGATGGGGTCCCCCCACAGGGAGGACGGAGGCAGCTACAAGGGTTTGGAGCTAGGGAAGGACTCGTGTGGCCGGGAAGGGGGGACAGTGGGGGGGCGGGACTCACTGAGGTTGTGATTGTCCTTCTTCTGCCGCTCCTTGGCCAACGCCCGGCTCTCAGCATCTGGAGGCCAGTGTGGGAGAGGAGAGAACTATGGGACCGTGGGATGGAGGAGGCAGGGGGACCGGGGCACAGGGCGGGACGTGGGGACACCGTACCTGTGAGCTCCTGCTTCTGGGTCAGGTCGGCGGGGCAGGAGCTGCTGGTGACCCCCACCAGGGAGGCTGTGACCTGGGGGTCGCTGCTGTACACGTTCAGGTGGCTGCTGGACAGGGGCAGCTGTGGGGCAGAGCCGGGGGGATCTCGGTGAGCCATGGGGCGTCCCCTCCGTGGCCCGGGGTCCCAGGAGCTGCCGAGAGGAAGCCCGGGGCCCCTTCCCCGGAAGTGCGGCCCTGCCCTCTGGAGCTGGGATGGGACGAGGGAGGGGCCTGGCTGAGCCCAGAAGGCTCCAGGTTTCCTGGAGGGCATGGAGTCCCACTGAGTCCTGAACAGGGAGGGGGGAGGGCAGAGCCCGAGCGGCCCGGGTGCGGGTGCCAGCAGCTCAGGGCCAGGTTGCTGGGATGACGGGCAGGGCAGGGACACGAGAGACAGCCCGCTCCTGGAGCGCTGTGGTCTGTTTTTGTTTTTGTTTTTTGAGACAGGGTCTTGCTATGCAGTCCAGGCTGACCTTGAACTTGCTGCAATCTTCCTGCCTCAGCCTCCCGAATACTGGGATCACAGGCGTGCGCCATCACGCCTAGTTTATGTTTTGGTTTTTCGTTTTGTAGTACTGGGGATTGAACCCAGGGCCTCTACATGCAGCTACCTCCTCAAGTCTTTATAAAATCTTTTTATTTTGAGACAGGATCAGGCTAAGATGCTAAGTTGCCCAGTATGGTCTTCAATTTATAATCCTCCTGCCTCAGTCTCCCACAGTGCTGGGATGACAGCCATGTGCCACCGAGCCAGGGTATCACAGGGGCAGCCAGCGAAGGTTTAAGCAGAGACAGATGTGGGAAGACCTCCCCAGCCTCACCACGGAGACAAATCCGGGCAGAGACACTCGGTATGATGGAGCTACTATGGGGACCAGTCGCCGCACCTCCCCCACCTCCCACGGCCCCTGCCAGCTGCAGCTCTGGCCCCAGCTGGTCCTGGCCAGCTCTTGCCGAGCCACTGGCATGGTCACCAGGGCTGTGGGGTCTGGGGCCTGATTCCTGGACTCTGTGCTGAGAAACTGTAACTGCCCCTGCGTTGCATGGCTGGCTGGGATGGGGAGAAGGTCCTGGCAGAAGGAGCTGGGCTTTCACCGAGAGGGGGGGCGCCGCACCTCAGCCACGCCAGCCTTTGGTTTCTCGCTTATCTGATCACCCCACAATGCTGTGGGCAGATGGCGGCCGCCCCCATTCTGCAGCTGAGGATGCTAGGACCTCTGGATCCCAAGCCCAGCTCTTCCCCACCACCGCCCCTCCCTGCCTGGGAGACCTAGGATGCAGCCAGAGGGGTCCTAGGCCTGGGGACCCCCCCCCCCGTAGTGAGAGACACAACACTGGCCCTTGGTATCTAGGCCCTGACTTGGGGGGTGTAGAACCCCAGATCAGCGCAAGGGCTTCCTGTGGACACGCTGCGGCCCTGGAAGTGCCCGGCACAGCCACCTTCAACCTGGCTCTCCTACTCCACTGGGGCCCAGAGCGGCCTGGGTGGCAGGGACTCTGGTCTCCACAGACAGATGCCAGTGGGCCCCGTCAGCTCTGTCACGCAGCCACTAGGAGTCCCCACGCCCCGTACCCGCCCGGCCAGCCCACGGGTACCGTATTGGGCATCTGGAGCTCGGGGTTCATGTAGCCCAGCACGTTGTCCAGGCGCATGATGTTGTCGATGACGTCGTCAAACTGGAAAAGGGAAAAGGCATCTGGAGGGGACCCCGGGAAGGGGAGGACAGGGATGGGGACAGAGGGACAGCGCTGGGCCCAACCCGCTCACCTAAAAGAGGACCCCAAGTGGCACCTGACCCCAAGGCCAGGCAGGGCCCTTCCTTAGGAACCGACCTGCCCAGGAGGCCACTCGGTCCCACACCAGAGCTCGGTGAGCATGGGGGTCCCCGGGACCTGCCTGGGAGGCCCAGCAGAGTAGTACACTCCAAGGACGGAATTGTCTCCCCACACTGAGGACAGGGCTGTAGCCCTCAGGGCCCCCCCTTCCTCTGCCTCCCCGCTGCCTGCTCACCTCCTTCTCGGGGTTGGAGCCTATGTGGAGCATGGCCATGGGGCTGTTGGGTGCACTGTTGCCAGCCGAGGTGGACAGCACGTGCCCAGCGTGCACCCCAGGGGAGGCGGCAGGTGGGGGCTTCGGGGAGCCCTGGGCCGGGCTGACCCGGGCCGCGAACTTGTTCCCGTAGGTCTCGGACAGGTACTCGCGCACCTTCTGGTGCTGGGACTGCTGCAGGTGGTAGGAGGTCGGGTTCTCCAGATAGGACTGCACCTGGGGGAGGCAACAGCTGCCGTGGGGCCGCGTGGGAGGGGGCGGGGGCCGGGGCCGCGGTGGGAGGACCTACCTTGAGCACCTCGCCGGGCACGGGTGGCGGCGCCTGGAAGGGCACGGGGGTGCTGATGGCAGGCGAGGGCGAGGCGCCCAGCTGCTGCTGCTGCAGAAACTGGACCATGGCCGCCTGCTGCTGCCGCTCACGCTGCTCCTCCTGCTGCGCCTGCTCCCGCATGAGCTGCATACGCAGCCCGATGCGCGATGCCATGGTGGCCGGGGACTCCCTGAGGACGCAGGGACAGGAGCCGGTGAGGCACGGCTGCCCCTCGCAGTCCAGGGGCTCCTCGAGGAGCTGGTACGCGTGGGGGGACTCCCATGGCCCCGGGGGGGACACACAGCCTTCAGAGGGCAAGGGGGGCCCCGTCCACAGCCACGGGGCCGGCTGGCTGCTAAGCTGGGCCATCCGCACCGAGACCCAAGCAGCTGTGCTGTTCCGCAAAGGAGGCTGCTGCACTGGGTCCGGTGTCAGCTTTGACTCCTCTGGGTCTGTCCCTATCCTGAGAGCTCTGGCCGCGCCCAGGTCCCCAGGGCCTGGTGGGCGTGGCCCTGCCGCCTTCCCCAAGCCCTCACAGCTCCCCTCCCACTGTTCAGTGACTCCACAGTGGTTGTCCAAACCCAAGCCAACTCCTGCCCTGCTCTCTGCCCTGAACCTTCAATGGCTCCCACTTGCCCCAGCATCATCACCAAAGTCCTCACCACGGTCACAACAGCCCTCTGGGATCTGCCTCCACCCCGTGCTTCCCCATCCTCACCACCTGGTTTCCTCCACCATCCCCAGTGCCCCCCAGCCTGTCCCCACCTTGGGCCTCTGCACTTGCAGCCCCTGTGGCCAGAAACGGTGAGGAATGCTCTCCGCCTGATACCATCTCGGCTCCCTCCTTCACCTCCTCCAAGGCGCAAACGTCACCTTACACACTGATCACACTGGGTGAGCTGCACCCCCCACCCAGCGCCCCACACACCCTCAGCCCTTGGTTTCCCTTATCGCTCTCTGCCATCTGAAATGCTATGCGTTTAGCAGAGTGATCCCCTGCTCGGTCCCTGGAGGAATGCGCACGTCCCCAGGCGCAGGCATGCTGTGTGCTGGCCGTGCGCCTTCCGCCTCCGGCCCACAGCCCAGGTCGGATGGAGACGTGAGGGCCGCTCAGAAGAGAATGCGAATCATTCATTAGCCAGGAACCGGGACGCAAATCTAGCACCAGTAGGCAAGGTAGGGCGGTGGGAAGTGACGGCCCTGAGCTGGGGCTGCCATTGCAGGGGAGGGCACCAGGGCCGGGCCTCCTCCCCCACCTAGCTCAGCTCCGGCTTCCACGGGGCAGGGGTGACAGAGGCCCCCAAGCCTGGCTGGGAGGGGGAGGGCGGGGAGGACCCACAGCTGGGTGGAGCTGTCACAGCTCACTCTGGCCCTGGGCAAGCCCCTCCCCCTTGAGGAGCCCCCAGGGCCTGTGCACAAAACAGGAGCTGGCCCAGGGTTCCCAGGGCCCTCCCAGCGGGGTGGACGGAGACAGGAGAGGCACAGGGTCCCTGGGTGGAGTGGCCAGCGGGTCTTGTTCTCGCAACCTCGCACTGAGCACACGTTGAGCAAAGCCTGTTGTTGTCAGAGACCGCGTCTCACTATACCTCAGGCTGGCCTAGAACTCACTATGGAGCCCAGGCTGTCCTCGAACATGAGGCGATCCTCCTGCTTCAGCCTCCTGAGCGCTGGGATTACAGGCAGGCACCACTATGCCCGGCCACTGAGCAGGGGCTTTCCAACAGGACAGATGTGGGCTTGAGTCTTGAGCCTGCCGTTTCTTTGCTGTGTGCCCTTGAGCAAGTCACTTAACCTTTCTGAACCTGTTTTCTCTCCTAAAAACAGTTGCCACTTAAGAAGATAAGAATCAAGTGAAAATAATGTCCCACATGGTGGGGGGCTCCGGGCGGCTGCAAGAGTGACACCCGAATAAGTTCCAGCCTGCCGGGGTACAACAGCCTAAAGGGGGCAACAGTGCAGGTGTGGATTTATTTGAATACCTACTATGGGTCAGGGACAAGTGCCAGGAACTTCAGTGAAGAGCTGAATGTAGTAGTGCACACCTATAATCCCAGCACTCAGGAGGCTGAGGCAGGAGGATCACAGAGAGTTAAAGGCCAGCCTGGGCAGCATAGCAAGACTACCTCAAAAAGCTAAAGAAAGAAAGAAAGAAAGAAACAGAGAGAGAGAGAGAAAGAGAGAGAGAGAGAGAGAGAGAAAGAAAGAAAGAAAGAAAGAAAGAAAGAAAGAGAAAGAAAGAAAGAAAGAAAGAAAGGGCTGAGGATTTAGCTCAGCGGCATAAGCGCCTGCCTTGTGAGCAGGCAGTCGTGAGTTCGATCCCTGGTACCGATAAAGAAAAGAAAAGAAAGAGAAAGAAAGAAAGAAAGAAAGAAAGAAAGAAAGAAAGAAAGAGAAAGGAAAGCACCCTGAGAAGTCCTTGGTTGATCACCTTCTTTTCCCAGGAATGGAGGCATAAGGAGGGCTAGAGCCCGAGGCGGCCCACCCGCCCCTGCCCTGCACCCTACAGTGGGACGCCCTGTCCACACAGCCCGCTGACCGCAGCTGCACCGGGCGGCCTTCCCGGGACAGGCCACCTTCAGTAGCCAGGCGGGGGCTGCGGGCCTGGCTGTGCCAGCCGGCCTGGGCGGGCAGGCGGGGGAGAAGGATGCCCTTGTTTCCTGGACAAAGGGCCAGGCGCCTCGTCGGGTCTGCTGGGGCGGTTGCCACTTCGCTGGACGTCCCCACTCCTGCCCTCCGTGCCCAGCCTGGGGTGGCAGGTGGCAGTGCAGAGGGACTCTGGCCCGGCCCCCAGCCTGGGCTGCAGTACTCGGATACATGTAGGGTAAAGGCTGGGACTCGGGGACCTGGGGCAGACAGCATTGTCCACGGGAAACCCAGGCACATGAACCCACTCTCGACCCACAGGTTCACCCCCTAAGCCCACATCTGGTGCTCCAAGCCTGGAAAGTGACCACTGAGCATGCTCGGGACCAGCTACCTGCCACCAGGGCAGGCTTCTCCCCAGGCAGCACCTCCTTCAACAGGACGGGGCCTGTCCGTTCCTCCCAGAGCCCAGCAAGGAGACACAGAGGATGCCTGGAGCTCACTGCCTTCAGACACTCACTGGGGGGTGATCCTGGCCTCCTCTAGTCAGAGTCAGAGCTGGTTTCCCCCACCCTGTGTGTGCATTTCCCCATCAGTCATTTACACCTTAGTACGAACAAGCTGGCCAGAACCTCCCTAAGGAGAGAGTAGTTGGGGAGATGAGGAGAAATCACTGGACTGCAGGAGGGCAGAAGAGGACCTCGGAACAGGAAAGTCTCCGCAAGAGGAAGGAGTAGGAAAGACGTTATCAAAGACACAGGGTGAAAATGGGTCCACAGCCTGGACCCATTTTGGCAGAAAGCAGGTTCACACGTAGAAGCAAGAAGAATCAGGGGGCAGCGTCTCTCACTGCTCAGTGCTTGCCCCGGGGCTTCACCAAACACGATTCTTCACCTCAACCCCACCAGGAGGGGACAGGCAGTGCCCCCATTTTCTAGTGGGGAAACTAAGGCACAAAGAGCTGAAGTAACTTGTCCCAGAAGCTGCCGCTGACAGGAACAGAGAGGAGGGGCCGACCCAGGCAGCCCTGCTCACGGCTGGTTCCTGGTCACTCTTAGGGGCTCCCAGCACCTCCCAGTGTCTGCTTTGGGGCTGGGGTTGCTGAATACCTTATCTTTCCACTTAGGAAGAGCCTGACTCTTCCACCACCGATGTGTGTGGCCTGTGCAAGTCTTTATGTAGTTATGTTTCCTGGACTGGGGATTCGCACTGAGCTATAATCCCCGGCCCTTTCAGACAGGCGCTTAGCAATAAACTGCCCAGACTGGTTCAAACATATGACCCTCCTGCCTCAGCCTCCCAGAGGGCTGGGATTACGAATGTGAGCTTGGGTTGGGAGGCACCTGTGGAGGGGAAAGGACCCCAGCTCTCATGCCTGGTTCCCGTTCTGCTTTGCACCATGGTCATCAGGCCCACTGAGGACCCTGGGTGAGGACATGGCACAGCCACCAACTGGGGTCAGCAGCTCCACCTGTGGGCACTGGTGGCCCAGGACCCACGAGGAGGCACAGCTCGTGCTCTGGGCTGGTGGGGCCCGAGCCGTCCTGAGGGCTCTCCTGCCTTCCAAGTAGGGGCCTTCGGAAATGGGAGCAGGAAAACGAGGCGCAGCTGCGCCGTGACCCAGCGCCCGCGCTCCCGCATCGAAGCAGGGCCAGCGTGCGCACCACCGGGTGTCCAGCGGACCGTGCCCGGAAAGCGTCGGCCTGGCTGGGAGCCCCCACCGGAAACCGCCCCAATGGCAGAGCGAAGCGGCCCAGGGTGGACTGCAACTCCGCCAGGAGCGCAGCCAGCTGCAGCCGCAGCCGGCACAGGACGGCCGGGGCCTCGCAGACGGGGCCTTGCGACAGAAGCCAGACGCGGAGAGGCACGCACAGGCAGCTCAGAACCCGGCCAGACAAACCTGTGTGAGGAGGCAGGCCCTGGGCAGCCCTGGGGACACCCCGCAGGGCACACGGGCAGCTCAGAGGGTCGGTGGGCTGCGGAGGGGCACTGCCACCTGCCCGGGTGTTGCCGAAGCGATTATTTTGTTTACGGCTGTTCATACAGCTGCTCCCTCCATGTTTTCTTTTTTTATTAAAAAAAAAACCACGAGAGAGATAGGGGAGGAAAGGGGACGCAGAAAGAATTAAGATGTGTTACACACAGGCACCAACTCCCCACAGGCACGTGAGCACTGCGTTGGCAAACATGTCCCAGAAAGCGTAGTATTATTTTTCAAGAATCATATAAGAATGAAGACAGATGTTAAAGCGTTTAAAAGACAAGTGGAGCAAATGGCCTCCCCCAGCCGCCCCTCCCCGAGTGTATCCCAGACTTAAGGCTCCCACCGCGACTCCCAGCTGCTACCTTGGTGTCACTTCTTGGAAAAATCAGCTTGGCTTTTTACACATCGAAGTCTTAAAAAGTACTCACAGCCCGAGGGATGGACCCTAAATGCAGAAAGCATCTGTGCGCTGAAAGACACGCTCCGCATGACCCAGGGAAAAGTACAAACGCGTCCTGACGGCCAGCAATACGGGGGTTCAGTGAGACAGCGGCCAAGCCCGGGACGGAAGGGAGGCTGTGTTTACAGTAAACACCACGGGGCCATCGAGGGACAAGGAGGAGGACACGCAGGGAGCATTTATACAGAATCTACTCATCACCACGTGAAAAAACATACATGTAGAGGAAACTCCTGGGGGAAGCCGCAAAACACCACTGACTTCTGGTGACCACCAGCAGCGCATTAGTCTCCGGGACCATGGATCACCCTCTGTCCCCGGTGCGTGGCTCTCCCTCCTAGCCTATGCTGACGGCCCGGCTCGTGCCTAGGCACCAGGTACTGTTCGGAGCACCTTATTCTCACCATTTCTTTTGCCACACGAGTACGACTGTCCCCACCTCCCAGACGTGGAGAGGCAGAGGCAGGCCCAGAGAGGCTACTGCTCTGTATGTAAAGGTCACACAGCTAATGTGTGGGAGGCCGGATCTGGTCCCTGGCCCGGACCCTGGGGCTAAGATTGCAGCCCCGGTCCTGCACTTTGGCCCAGGGTTGCCAGGTTTTTAATTTCAGGATTCCCTTCAAAGAAGTCTTTCAGCATCTGACCCCTTTCACCCAGCCTGGGATGACGGGGCTGCCTGTAATCCCGGTGCACAGGAGGAGAAAAACAAACAAACCACACACACACACACAACTCAGAGAACAGGGACACTTCCTGCATTCCCAGGAAGGGACATGGCTGGCGGCAGGACGGGCGCCTGCTGAAGCCATTTGCTGGGTCCCGTGCCTCCGCAGGCAGAGTAATTCCTCAGATGGAGTCTGTTGCAAACCAGCCTCCGAGAGAGCTGTCCCTGAGCCCTGGGCAAGGAACTGGCCACCCAAGGAGGCCCGAGCAGGCACAGGACAGGGACGGCCCCAAGCCTCTGACAGCCTCTGTACCTTGGGAAGGGAAACCAGGTTTGGGGTCCACCCTGCCTTCTCTGAGTCCACTCTGCAGAGAAGCGGAGCCCGCAGGGCTAGGAAACAAGACAAGAATGTCCATGTCATCCCTGTGCCTCAGGACAAGGCCACTCCACATTACCCAGGTAGCCACAGGCCCCCAAGTGGTATCGGGGACATGAGCCGGCCTCACCCCAAAAGACACTGGGGGTGAGGTGGTGTCGTATGGCCCCCAGGGGCCAGCAGCCGCCCTTGAGATGCTGAGGGAAGGACAGAAAGACCTGCCTGGCTGAGGTCCCCACCTTGAGCCTGACTCAGTGGCTGATCTGGCCTCAGTCTCCACATCTGGGGCGACTTTTCCCGACAGAGCTGTGACCCCCTATATGGGCAAGGTGAGGGGTCCCCATTCTAGGCATGGTTCACTGTCACTGTGGGTCCACCGGGGACTTCCCTGCATGAGCCCGCTCTTTCTGCACCCCTAACTTCCTTTGGGGAAAGGGGCCTCTTCCAGCTACCCTCCCTCCATCCGCCCATCCATCAGAGGCGGTGCAGAGCGCCCTTCCCTCTCCTTGCCGGCCGCAGGCAGGCAGGCCTGGGCTACACAGTGAGTGCAAAGCCAGGCCGGGCACGGGAGTGCTCATCTGAGGCCCAGCATCGCACCGTGGAGGGGGCGCCTCAGTGTGTGCTGACCGGACCTGCCTGCAACAAGGGCAGCCAGCAAACGGCAGGAAAATCACACGAGGCAGCCGTGCTCCCGGGCAGCAGCGAGACTCGGACCCAGGACGCACACTCTGCCCACCCAGCGCAGGAGGCTGCAGAGTCGAGCAGGAGTCAGGGCCTGCGTTTCAACCTCCAGCACCGCAGGAGGTGGGGCAAGGGTGGGCCTCCAGTTCCCACAGCCCAGGTCCTGGCTTGGGCCCCCCAGTAATGGGTAGGCAGTGAGGGAGAAAGGTGTGGCTTCGGCAGGTATGGGGAGCCAGGCAGAAAGGCCTGGGGGCGTCCAGCCCCGCCACACGCTGGACCTGCTGTCTCTCTCCCCTCCTGGGCCCTCTGTCCCCTGCAGGGTCTTGCCTGTGTCCACTCCACTTTGTTTTCTGGCCGTTTCCTGGACACCGACAAGCCCCCCTCCCCCAGCTTCAAGGAAATGACACTGCAGGAGAGAACAAGGAGCCTCAGAAGGGTGACTTGACATGTCCACGGTCACACCGTGGGAGCACAGGGCAGGGTGCTCCAGCCTGGGGTTTCCAGGTGACCAACAGCAGCCCTGGCCCGGACAGGAAAGCTGGGGACACAGGAAGATGCCACATCATGCCACCCTTGGAGAGAGGCCAATGCACCCATGGCCCTCCCAGATACCCCAGGACTTGAGGTGACCTCATTCTCCTGCTAAACAGCCACGCGGATCGGGGCCTTGGAGCCCAGCGACCACAGATCTGGATCCACTGGACAGAGGCCTGGTGCCGGCCCAGCGTGGTAGTGGGGTGGGGAGTGGCCCAGTCTGGGGGCTCCCTGGTCTTCCTCTCGCAGGAGGGGCCACTTCAGTAGCCCTGCCTGTCACACAGCCCACTCCCCAGGGAAGACAAGGCCGCAGACCCCCCACCAAGGGTCTGTGGCTAAATCCGCCTGTCCCCAGGGTCTTGTGCCACTTCCTCAGCACGAACCCCTGCCCACAGCTGGAGTGGGCTTGGGGGACCCGCACTGGTGGGGCCTCCGCCACCCTTCGGTCGGTCACGGGGCTGCAAAGGTGCAGGTCCCTCTGGCCCTGTCTGAGGGCTGGGAGGCTCTGGTGCACAGACTAGGCCTCATCAGGAAGCCCGAGGGCTGCAGGGACTTCGGGGCCTCAGGTCGTTTCCCTCTGCCTCAGGCGGGAGAGCCTGCATCCAAGCCTCTTGTGCCCCAAACCAAGCCTGAGGCCCAGACCTCCCTGTGTCTGTCACCCTGAGTCAGCTGCTGACCGCCTCAGGATCCCAGTACCTCTGTGACCCCACCTGTCCCTCCCTGGCTGGGGGACAGAGCACCCCTGGCCCCACCAGTCCTGGCTCCCTCTCCTGCTCCTGGGGCTCCTCCACCTTCGCTGCCCACTGCCCCTGTGCCTGCCCAGCCCCCTCCCGTGTCCCCAGGGCTCAGTCACCGCCTGGCTGCATCACGCAGAATCTCAACCACCTCAAGTACTGGAGACAGGACGGCCTTCTGACCGCAGGGTGAAAGGAGGCACTGGAGGACAGAAAGAAGAGCTGGAGAGAAGCCCAGCGCGCGTAAAGCTCAAAGTCCTCTCTCAGACTCGGACCAACAGCCTTAACTTGCACACCCGGCTGGGGCCTGAGGAGGCTGTGGTGTCTCAAGCCCAGCGGAGAGGAGGCGGGATCCCGGCCCACTCAGCAAAGCCACCTCCCCAGCTCCTCGCCCCTCAGTCCCTCCTCCTCTTCCTCCTCCTGGGCCTCCATCCCACCCCCAAACCACCCAGGACCACGCCCCGAGGTCCCTGACCCCGGCATTTGACCTCTGCCACCAGTTGCCTCATAGTTCTCAGTCTGGAAGATAGTGGGGTTCAGTGCTGCACACAAACCTCTGGACCCCCACACACCGAGCTTGGATGTGGCCTTGCCTCTTACCTGTTGTCGTGTGACTGTGAGCAGGTGCTCAACCTCTCCGAGCCTCGGTTTCCCCACGGGGCCACAGTGGCAGCAATGCCCACCCTTCCATGTAGAGCAGCGGGTGGGTGCTGTGCCCAGCACTCAGCAGGCGCCCCAAAGAGTCAGTTCCTGTGGGTTCCCGCTGACCCTGTCCATCCGGCCCGCGGGAGATGAAAGCGGGCCTTGTAAGGGCTCGCCACTCAAAGCACAAGCCCGCCACCCGCCCCAGCTGCTGGTTAGAAATGCAGACTCTCGGGCCCCAGCCTGGAGCCAGGGAGCCAGAGACGCCCTGTCCTGAGTCACCCCAGGAGACTTGTGGGCACAGCAAAGTAACTTGCAGCCTCCTGGGGACTTGGTCACTGAGCTGCAAGCATGAAATTGGTGACAGGTGGGAGGAGGCGCAGGGAGGTGCCTGGAGGCCTGGAGGACAGAGACTTTAAAGCACCATGACTTGAGAAGTGGCTCTGACTCTCTGGCCAGGCCCGAGCGGGGCCAGATCATGGGGTGCAGAGTGGGGGAGGGGGTTTGCACCCCACGCAGAAGATTCTCGGGCTTAGCACAGGGGCACAGTCACTATCTATGGGGAAACAGCCCAGAAACAGATGCTGCCCCCCGGAAAATGCGCTCCACTGGACTGGGGAGCCACACCCACCCCGGCACACACACTCAGCCCCACACTCACTGCTCGTGAGTGTGTCCAGCACTCAGAGCAGCTTCAGCAGGGAGCTGGTCACCTCGCGTGCCTGGCCACACAGGAGGCTGGGCGCGGGCCCACTCTCCCCTAGGACCTGCCCCTCTTCCACCTGAATGACAAACCTGCAGCCCCTCGTCCGAGCCTGTCGAGGACCCAACTTTTCATCAGTCACCTGCCTGATGACTCCAGCCCTGGACACAAACATCCACCACACGGGTGCTGACCTTGGGGTCCCCAAGACACAGCCACACACAGTGGACGCTGCGCCTAACTCCCAGACGCACACAGGATGGCGGGCGGCAAAGCCCCTGGTCACCAACCACACAGCTTCAGGAGAGGAAGGGACCCTGGTCCCCCCCATCGTGGACAGATGACGCTCTTCCCTCCACCCTCTCTCCGGCTCACGCCCCACTGACCTCTGTCACCACTGCTGCCGGGCGCCAGAGAGGCCCTGAGGTGTGGACTGAACCCCAAGCAGCCCAAGATGCCCAAGAAGGAGCCCTTCGCAGGGGCCCCGTGGGGCTGTGGGAGGGCGTGTGATTTCACGGGTTCTGGAAAGGCCCTTGTCCCGAAATATCTTCCTCTGGACCGGAAATCCCTCCCAGCCTCGGGATTCACTGCCGGGAGAGGTCCCACCTGAGCGCAGCCCTGGGGACAGCTGACAGCTGGCCGGAGAGTGGCGAAAGATGGGCAGGGAGAGGGTGGTGCTTGGGCTAGGGCGCAGTGCTGGGAGCCCGTGGGCATCTGCCAGGGCACCCTGCCTGCCAGCTCCCACTGGGTGGAGGCTGGGCCCCTACACTCACCCAGGGCAACCTCGAGAAAAGAGGGAGGAGTCCAGCGAGGGGCCACATCAGTGTCCCCTGCACACTCCGCCAGGGGAGGTGGGGTCCCATCCCGGCTGTCCCTTGAGGAAGACAGGGTGCCGAAGACCACGAGGGGGTGGGAGCCCAGAGACGGAGGAGGTGGAGGGGAATTAACCGGGTTCCAAAATAGCACAGGCGGTTCTGCCTCACCTCACCCGGCGTGGAGCCTGGCAGCTTCTGCTTTCGATCTGACTCACGCGGGTGGGGGCAGGACCGGCGCGCTCGGGGGCCGAGCCTCGGACACCACAGGCGGCGGCCCAGAACTGCTGTGACCTGACCCAGGGGCTGGTCTCCCTCCTCCTGGCCCACCCTGCTGCTGGCCCAGGAGCTGGCTTCGGGAAGGTCCAGGTGGCACCCGGTCCAGGCAGCCCCTGGCGATGTCACTGCCCAGACCCGGAGCCCAGCTTTGCTCCTGCCATCCTGGGACCCCGTGGCACTCACTGGGGAGGCTGGAGACACCTGTCTGGAAAGCCACACTGGAAATGACCTCCAGAGCACCTGCTGTGTCTCCCCAGGCCACACGCAGGGACGAGAGGAAGACGGAGGATTTGTGCAAAATTCCCACAAACACTTCCACCCCCTCCATCCTTTAGCACCACCAAGAGGCCCTCTGCCCCGCCATGACAGAGAGGAATACCGCCCTGGGCCGCGTGCTCACACGGCAGGGTGTCCATGCCTCGGTCCTCCTGTCCCTCTGCCCCCAGCTCCAAGGTTTCCTGCACAGGTGAGACCGGCCGCAGGTGCCCAGCCTTCCTCCCTGGATGGCAGATGCTGAGGGGAAAGCCCCACCTTACACCGGGAGGAGCCTCCCAACCCACACCTGTACCCGCAGGGAAAGTGTGGCCACTTTCTATGCAGATGGGGTGCAGGGAGATGGAGTGGGGCTCACTTTGACCCCCAGAGGGAATGGATGCCCCTAGCACAGGGGAGAAGGGTGGAGGTGACAAGCTGGGCTGGTCCAGGCACACACAGTTCCGCCCCACCACCCTGGTCTGCTCACTCTTTTTGGAAGTGAAAGCCGGTGGGGGGGGGGTAGGCACAGGTCCCCAGAGAGACGTCAGAGCATCTGGGATGCGGCGTGGCTGTGGGGGCCCAGTGATTTCCAGCGGGAATGCACAGCCAGGTCCGCCCTGCCAAGTCCCCCGCAGGGCCAAACCTCACACCACTTCCCTCTTCTAACCCTTGCCACTGCCTCGAAGGGCCACAGGGGCTGAGGATCTGGCCCAGGACCATGTGGGAGTCAGGGACCTGCATGGCCTTTGTTGGGGTGCCCCTGTCTGCACAACTTGCTCCTCAGAGCCCCTGAACTGCATGCTGTTCTGATGGAGGAGGTGGGGTGGGGGAGGGCAGCACCAGGAGGTCAGTCCGTGACCAATGGGCAGCCACGTGGCAGCCACAGGACCCAGAGAAGAGGCAGGGGAAAAGGAAGTCAGTGACTGCCGCAATCACAGCCTGGGGTGCCGGGGCTGGGCGGAGCTGTGCCCGGGCCACGTGCCACCCAGCACAGCCAGGAGAAGAGGCCGGCTGAGGCCGGGAGGCGCATCTCAGGGACTACGACCACTGCCACCTCCCCTTCAGACTCCTCGAGTGTCTGCTGGACAGTTGGGCTGCCAGCCTCTTCCTCTGCCTGCCCACAACCCTGCTCTAGCAGGTGCCCCAGGTCCCCTCCCAGTAGGGCACTCACACTGGAGTCCCCGCATCAGCCACCAGGGCCAGGAAGATGGTTTGACCTGAAATCGGGCAGCCAAGTGTGCGGCCTAGGAAGAGAGTCCCCAGAAGGGCCACAGTGAAGGCCGCTGCCCCTCAGCCCCGACAGGCATCTGGAGCCCATCTCTGGGGAGACCTGGGAGGGGACAAATGAGAGCCTGGAACTTCCTCCCCATGGGAAGCAGCAGAGCCATGAAGGTGGGGATGAGGACCCCAAGTGGAAAAGAACCCCGTGCCTGGGGTGGTGGTGGCAATGCCAGCGGGACTAGGAGCAGCTCTTTCACCCCAGCCTGCTGCTATGGGGGACTCCCGAGCTCGGTGCCCCGGGAACTTGGGTGCCTGTGCACCCACCAACACCACGGTCACATTCCATTTGGGAGGGGCATGGGGACAGCAAGGGGGCTGTGCGATTTGACATTAAGAGCATGTGTTTTGGGGCAGGTGGCGCTGGATTTCAGGTCCATCACTTCCTGGCTGTGTGGCCCTCATCAATATATGTAGCTTCCTGGGTCTTAAGTGTCCTCCTGGGTAAGATGTGGATAATGTCCAGCCAGAGTTTCAAGAAGGGTTACATGTAAAGGATCTAGTCCAGTGCCTGGCACAGGATGGACCCAATAAATATTTGGGAGATGAATATAATGGATGGATGGATGGCTGGACTGACAGATGGATGGGTGGATGGGTACAATCAGTGAATGGACAGGTGGCTATAAATAATGGACAGACGGATGGAAGGAGGGAGGGGCACAGGGACAGAATCAGTGGATAGATGGATGGCTATATGTAACGACGGATGGATGGTGGAGAGGTGGATGGATCGGCGGATATTTGGAAGGAAAAAGAAGAGACAACAGTGGCCTGTGGTCTGGTTCCCTCCAGTTCAACGTCCCTTTTCACTAAGTTCACAGACAAGAAAACGAGACACCACCACTTCCTGATTTATCGATTATGCAACCTGTATTTCCATTTGTCATCCTGAGAGCTGCAAAGTGAGATCCCTCTAATGTGCACGACAGGGCTCTGCAAGAGCAAGGGGGGGCCCCTCGGCTACCCCACCCATTCCCTCCTGTGGCCACACCACACCAGGACCCCTCTCTCCTCACGCCCAGCTCCACCAGCTCCTACTGTGGGAAGCCAGTCCAAGCCAGGGAGAGGAAGGGAAGCCAGATGGAAACAGACCAGGATGCACTGGGCACGGTCAGGCACACCTATCCTGTCAGCACTCAGGAGGCTGAGGCCAGGGGATCGCCATGAGTTCAAGGCCAGCCTGGGCTACTTAGCAAAACACTGTCTCAAACGAACAAGCAAACATGCACCAGGATGTCGGGGAGTGGAATCTGAAAAGAGTGTGGGTACCGGGGTGCAGGTGGCTGGGGTGAGAGTCAGCTTTAAACAGAAGAGCGCAGAAACGCAGAGAGGATTTGTTGCCTCTGGAGAGACGGAGAAAGGAAATGGCACCACGAGAGCAAGGAGCAGAAACAAAAGACATCAAGCAACCAGGAGAGGTCACTTCCATGGCTGCAGTGCCCTCCAGATCAAGGCCATACTGCGGGCCCAAGGTGCCCAGCACCCTCCCCGCCAAGCAAGCCCTGGGCACGGCCGAGGGGTCCCTCACTCCACCCCAGCCGGGCCCCAGCCTCCAGCTGTTCCTCCTCCCTGGCCGGTCCTGCCTCCTCTCTCAGCAGCCACGCTGCCGCCACTGAGAACATCCTTCTAATCCACTTCGGTCCAGGCTCTGTGCCGGGCACAGGAATACAAGGATGACAAAGCCACAGGGCACGAGTGTGGGACGCCATCACTACCTGAGGTCACCTACTGTGCTCTTTCCACAACTGAGATGCCCCCACTATTGCCATCATAACCGGTACAAAGGACTTTGTCATGCATTCATTCATGTGACCTCTTCGGTATGACAGGAAGGGCAGAGTTAAATGAGAGTGCCCACTGCGCACTCCTGCTCTCCTGCCTGCTCTCCTAGCTAGCAGGGGGCTCCCCAAGGCTTGTCCCGGGCTTTTCTTCCTTGGCACCCCAGGTAGCAGATGCTCAGAAGGGCCCTTCTGGCTCACACACCTGGGCAGGGCACGACCCCGAGCAAAGGTGCCCCTGAGCAAGGTGCGCTGACTGCTGGTAGGGAGGGTGTGAACGGAGGAGGCTCGGGCAGGGTAGGAGGAGCGAGTCTCGGTGTCCACTTCCGGTCAGCCCTGAGGTCTCCCAATCATGGTGGCCCCTGAAGGCCCTGTCTGTTTGCTAAGAGGACTGAGGAGGTACAAGAAGGAGCTGGGCTCTGTGTGGACCAGGCTGGGCAGGGGAGCATCAAGGAGTGAGGGAGGAGTGGACCCCAGCTGACCCCAGGACCAGGGCTATTGAGGGAAGTTGAGGCAGGAAACCAGTAGCAAGACAGACCCCACAGTCATGCCTGGCTACCCTTGCCTTGGCAGGAGGCAGAGGCAGGACTGTCACAGGCAGAACTCAGCTGCCCCCAGCAGGCTTGCCAGGCCCCAGGGCAACCTGAGGAGAGGGCAGCACAGGCCAAATGCTCGGAATAGGAACACAGAGAGGCCTGAAGCTAGGTGTGATGGTACACTCCTGCAATCCCAGCTCTCTGGGAAGCTGAGGCAGGAGGATCACAAATTCAAATCCCACCAGAGAACACAGTAAATTCTTGTCTCAATATAAACAGTAAAACGGTTGGGGGTGTAGCTCCGTGTGAAGGCCCTGGGATCAGTCCCCCATATGGAAAAGGAAGGAAGGAAGGAAGGAAGGAAGGAAGGAAGGAAGGAAGGAAAGAAGGAAAGAAGGAAGGAAGGAAAAAGAGGTCTCTCTGGATCCTGGGCTGGCACAGGGCGCCCCCAGCCAGGCTGTGACACTCAGGAGAGGGGTCCCAGCCCCAGCCTAGGCCACACCCATCGCTCCACTGCTGTCCCCTTCCAGAAGGCACAGGGCAAATTTTGTGGAAGTACAGCAGGGAAACTGAGGCACAGAACTGTCCCTCCAGCTTTGCAGCCCTGCTCTGCATGCCCAGTCCCCCAGCATAGCCCCTGAATATCACCCCACTCTACCCAAGCACAAAGGGACCCCAGTCCCTGCGTGCCAGGTCCCCCTGTGCCCCAAGGAGGACCTGCGCTTTGCAGAGGGAAGCCTGCCCCCCTTTCCCAGCCAGGCTGCAGAGAGGAGCCCAGCATCTCCTGCAGTCCTGGTCTTGGGTTATGGAGGCCTCTGACTGGTGACGGAGGGCCCACAGCTCAGCTTCCCATCTGTGACCGGGGTGGGTCTCCTGCCACCAGCAGCCCCTCCCCCAGCCATCTCTCCCTTGCTCAGGCCCCGTCAGGACTGCTGAGGAGTCCATGGAGCCACCACTGCTGGTAGAGCCAGTGCCAGGCCCACAGTGGGCACGGAGCCCAGGCACACAATAGGCTGTGTGTGCACCCCGCGCTCCCCCAGAGCAGAGCTGGGCAGTCGGCATCTGGGGTCAGGCCAAGAATTCACGTCCCAGGAGAGAGCCCGGGCTCCCCCGTCCTGGGCAGCAGCTGGTGCAGAGTGACCACGAAGTGCCCATGCCTGCAGACCCTAAGAAGGGCAGGCCAGGGGGCCAAGGGGGTCCCCAGTCCAGGCCTGGCTGGGTGGCTCCTAGAGCATGGTGGACCATTAGTGGCTGGGCCCACAAGGCAGCTGCAGGAGAAGGCATGGGGGTCTGAGCTCAACCTCTTCCCCCTCGCTTCCCTCCCCCACGCAGTGGGGCCTGGGCTCAGCACAGGTCTCCTGAGAACCAGGGCCCTGGGGTGCCCAGGAGAGGTGCTGGCTCCCACCCCAGGGATGAGTCACCGGCCGGGCAGGCCGGCGGCAGGTGGAGGTGTCCTGTTCACCCTGGGCAGATGGCCTCCTGCCGGGCCTCAGCTGCCTCGGTGGGCCACTCTGCAGGCAAGGACTGCCCAGTTCCAGCACCGGGAGCTGGCGCTGCCCAGCCCCTAGAAGAGCGTGGGTGCTGCAGGAGAGAAGCGGGGGCTGAGGCCAGGGAGGGAGAGGACACTGGGGCACCTGTGGGCAGCACAGAAAGCTGGGCATCCACACCTCAGCTGCTGGCCGAGTCACTCCACCTCCTCAGAGCCAGGACACTGTCCCCTACCAAGTCATACCCAGTGTGCACCCACCACCACCTGTACTCCCCAAAGGCCACATGCAAGTCACAGTGGTGGCCCCACCCCAGAGCACACAGTTGGATGGCCTCTGTCCCCAGACACCACAGACCTCCCAGCCCCGGCACAGCAGCAACAGGGCACAGCACGTCCCGTAGGCCACCCTGGCTGAGGGCTTGGCCGTCATGGGGAGGGGACCCGCCAGCTGGGGAGCCCTAGCCCGGGCCCAGCATGCCCTCCTCCCACTGAGAAACCCCTGCACCCTGGGAACGGCTGTCACCCCCGTCTCAGGAGGAACAAGCCGAGGCTTGGGCTGGAGGTGTCCCTTGTGCAAGGTTCCCAGCAAGGCCAAGTCCAACCCCAGGGCTCTGGCTTAAGGCTAATCCCACTGTGCAGAGGGCAGGAAAGGGGCACGGAGGGGACAAGAGAGCAGAGGAGGGAGGGCATGAAGGCTTTACTACGTGAGGGGCTCCGCCTCACTCATTTCCAACATTCCTGAGCGCCAGGTCCTGCCAGGGCCACACGGGGAATTGCTGCCGGCAGTGTTCCCCCTCCCATGAGTGTGCGTCCAGGCTACTGTCCCCAGCCTGCCTGGTCCCCAGGGCCATGTTCACAGAGGCCACGTCTGTGCCCTGATCTCAGTGGCCAGCACAGCAGAGCCACTGGGCACTGGCCGAGAGGGCACCACATTTGGGATGACAGCGTCCCAGGTGACGCTCAGAGCAGTAAGACCTCTTTCAGACAAGACACAGGAGGAACCAAGGGCCAGGCCCCACGCCCCAGACAGTGGCAGGGCTCCTGGGGCTCAGGGAGTGGACAGGGCCTCCTCCAGTTACAGCCCTGGCCAAGCAGGTGAGGGCCTGGGTCACAGAGCTCTGGGCTTGGGGACGCAGGCCAAGCTGTCCTCCAAGACACTGAGTCCCAGCTCACGTGGTACCACACACACATCGCGCCCTACAGCGGGGCAGTACCATCTCCACATGTAAGGGAACAGACACTCAGCCCAAGGGAACAGACACTCAGCCTGTGAGCACGGAGCAGCTCGGCCCAGATTCCGCCCACCTGTGGCTTTTGCTTCTGGAGTTTTGCTGTTGTTTTGTTTTCTTTCGTTTGCTGGGACTGGGGACTGAACCCAGGGCCTTTGCACAGAGCTCTATCCCCAGCCCCTTTTTATTTTTTGTTTTGAGACAGAGTTTCACTATGTCACTAAATTTCCCAGGCTACCCTCAAACTTGAGATCTTCCTGCCTCAGCATCCCACGTTGCTGGGATTACAAGGCCTTAACCCCAGGCAGTCGCCTCGTGGAAATCTCCACCGTCCCTAGTCCGAGAAGAGCTGAGAAGCCTCCTGCCCAGCTACCCTGACACAGACAGAGCCTTAACAACCATGCTGCCCCTCCCAGAGTCACCACCTCCAGACCCCAGGGCACTTCCTGCCTCGACATTTCATGCATTCTTAATTCTCACACCGCTGCCCTCCCATCACAAGATGACGAAACAGAGGTGGCTATCAGAGGCCCAGTATCAGCTGCCCCAGATGTTGGCAGCACTTAGAAACACAGCTAAAAACAGCCCTACCCCGGAGTCAGCTCTAAGAATACCATGGGCACAGCCGGGGCAGGCGCTGCCAGGGGCCTCAACCTCCTCTCCCTCCCCCTCAGCAGAGCCCGGTGGCCAGCAGCGGGCCGGGATCCTGCCCCTGGGACTGCTGGGCACTCAGCACTCCTGGCACCAGCTGGGTGTGCAGCGCCCCGACTCACAGGAAGGGGACTGCATGGCAGGCAGGACCAGGAAGGACCAGCTGCCCTCCTTGGCAGAGCTGGCCCAGACACCTTTTTTTATTTTTGGGTGGAGAACTGTATGAAGAATCGAACCCAGGGCCTTCATTTTGAGCTACATCCCCAGCCCCTTTTTACTTTTTATTTTGATACAGTGTCTTATGAATTTGCTAAGTTCTCTAGCCTGGGCACAAACTTTCAATCCTCCTGCCTCAGCCTCCCAGAGTGCTGGAACACCAGGTCCATGCCTCCTCCCAACTCCTACAGGACATCTCAGCAAGAAGCGAGGCAAACCTCGGCATAGCTTCCCTTGAGTCCCATCTAGGAAGTGGGACCCCAGAGTCAGTGGTGACCCCAGAACAGGCAGCGCAGAGGGGCATCGATATACTAAAGGGCAGAGGCCACACTCGGGGCGAATGGGACCCACAGCAGGAGTCTCTCACTTTTCCACGTTCTTGCAGCCCCCAGGAATCATAAGAATGTCAGGCTCGTGGACACCTGGACCGGGATTGGACACCAACAGCACGTTCTCAGAGGGCCAGAGCTACACTTCCCAGCCCAGCAGACACACACTGACCAGACAGAGGCCAGAAAACAACGACCTCGAGGGCCCCTGGGCTGGGGGAATCAGCCTCCGGTGTCTCCCAGAGCCATTGCCAGCACTGCCCGAGGGACCAGGACATTCTTACGGGAGCTGGAAGAGGAGCCCTCAGGAAGTGAGGCAGTGGCACGAGGCGCCCCTAGAACCGGGGCTCTGCTGCGTAGATGTCCAATCTAAGAAAACCCTTTCCTAGAATCCCCTCCAGGCCTCAATTTCTCCATCTGGAAATGGGATTGTAAGCCTCAGTTCTTTGAGACCCTTGGGGCAGCACACTGGAGACACAGGAATGACTATCAGCAAATCAAAGGCTATGACAAATTCTGCTCTGAGACGCCCATTTTGGTGAGTTTACTTTTCTTCTTGGTACTGAGGATGGAACCCAGGACCTTACACACACCAGGCGATTACTCTACTCCTGAGCTATACCCCAGCCTCCACTGTACTTCTCACACACACACACACACACACACACACACACAGTTGTAAATCCAGTGCAGTCATGGTTGCCCGTAATCCAAACACTCCAGAAGGCTGAGGCAGGATTACACATTCCGAGCCTAGTATGAGCAATTTAGCAAGGTCCTGTCTCAAAAAAAAAGTTGTATAGCTGTGTATATTTATGGGCTACAAACGTTATGATCTATAGATACAATGTGGAATACGTAATTAAATCGGTTCTGGTGTAAGAACATTCAAAATGTACTAGCTTAGCAATTTTGAGATGTACAACACACTGGTATTCACTATATTTACAATGTCATGCAGTATATTTTAAAACCCCATGACTGGCTAGGTGTGGTGGCACACACTCGTAATCCTGGCACTCAAGGGGCTGAGACAAGAGGATTAGTGAAAGTTTGAGGCCAGCCTGGGCTCCATAGCGAGTTCAAGGCCAGCCTGAACTACACAGGGAAACCCTGTCTCAGAAAACCAAAAAGAAGAAGAGGAGGAAGAGGAAGAAGAAGAAAGAAAGATGAAAAACACAGACAGTATCCCTGTGTCTAACCAATGCTTCGCACACTGGGAATTTCATCTCCCACCCCATCTATTTTAGCTCTAGGCTTGGTTTTTATTCTCACTCTCCATACCTGTGACCCTGCCATAGATTTGGGGTCACCAGTCAGAATCCCTGGGGGCATCAGCAGGAGGCAGGGAAGCAGGAAGCAGTGCTAACCCTGGCAGCTTCGGTCCTGGTGGTGACCCCCCTGGACCACCGAGGACACTGACCCCACCTGATCCTCAGCAGAGGGAGGAGGTACAGCTCAGCACACAGCGACACGCAGCTGGGACCAGGCCCTAGAATCCCCAAAAACCAGCCCCGGTCATTGCTGCGGGTGGGATGTCACACAGGGGCTCGCTGTGTCCACAGCACTTCCCAGCCACGCGCTCCTCACGGAGCAAGACCAAGGGTGGGAGAAACTGTCTAGCAGCCCACAGAAGCGTGCCACCCGGACGTGAATCCCAGCAGACAGAATCCGGAAACCAGGTCCTCACCAGGCTCTGCCACTCACAAGCTGGGTAACCCCAGGGGACAGACTCAGCCTCTCTGCGCCTCTGCTGACCTATGTATTAGATTTCTGTGAAGATGAAATTTGCAAATACACAGTCTCAGCACAGAGCTGGCACTCAGTAGGTGCTGCAGTTACGTGGCCTCCCCTTCCTTCACGAGAGGTCACATCTGAGCCCCTGGGCTGCGCGCTCAGCAGGCTGGGAGCCATCTGCAACTTCCTGGAAACTGGCCTCTCGAATCAGTGCCTCCTGTTGCCTCCCCGCACCCAGCTTGGAGGAAGTCACAGAGCATGCGTGTGACCCCAGCCCCAGCCTGCCCGCAAGCGTCCCACGCGCAGCTAAGCGTTCGCCTGGACGGAACCTCTCTTGGCCATACCGGCTCTGATCCGAGCACAGCTGGAGTTTAGTCTTCTAATCCTCACGGTGAGCCAACTAGGTGCGCACACAGTTGTCAACTCCATTTTACAGCATGGGGAAACTGAGGCACCCAAAGGCAAGTGGCATGCCAGGCCCACGCAGCTAGGGGACTGCAGGGCTGGGCTGAGACCCTGAACAGGAGGCTCTCGGCCGCCGATGTTAATGGGCTTTTGGGAGAGGAGGAAACCATCCTGACTCTGGCAACTCCTCACTCCCGGGTCCTATGCTTTCTGCGTGGAGCCCTGAGTGCCTTCCCCTAGTCCTGCGCCCCCAAGCCCCCCCACCTTCCTGAGACCCTGCGCTCACACCTACGCATGCATGCGCACACTCTTGCGGGGGGGGGTGGGGTGGAGCTCAGCTCGGGGCCGGGCCACGCCCCCACCAGTGTTTCCTCATCTTCCCCAGCTCTGTTTCTCACCCAGCACCCCCACCTCTGTGGAGAGGAAGTTACACAATCCCTCAGGGGCTGCAAATGTGGCCGGAGGATTCATACCCACCCACAGCCCGCCTGAGGCTCGGGCCAGGGGTCCGACCCACCACAACCAACCAGCCGGGCCTTCTCCCAGCTGCCCAGGGCCCAGACACCAGGAAGGGGCCTCAGAGCGGCATGGATGTCGAGTCCCCCAGCTCCAGTGTGACCTAACCCTCACTCAGGCCTCCTCCAGCCCCTCGGCGAACCCCACCATTGCCCCCTTCCTGACACCTGCCCTTGGCATCAGGCTCCAGGCTCCACAATCTCATTGCAGCACCCCCCAAATGGGGGAGCACATGTCACCTGGGGGCTCTGAGCAGGTCCAGGCCACTGTGTCCTGGCTACCTGTGCCTGCTACCACAATGCTTCTCCACCAGCCTGGTGTGGGAGGCGCTGAGCTTAAGCATCTTTTGTAGCATCTCTGATCTGCTCGGTAAGCACCCTTGCTCCAGAAAGGCAGGCAGGCAACTCGGCCGTCACGGGGAGTACTGGGTTTACGGGGCCTCTCCAGGGAACCTGTTTCAGGAAGGAAGGGTGCATGCAGAGGAGGCCAGCAGCTCACGGCTCCGGGAGAAATGCAGAGGCCAAGGAGGGCACCCTGGACCGTGAGGGCAGAGAGGCCTGGACTCTGGCACCAAGCGTGCGGTCCCGGGACAGAGACTGGAGGGACACGAAGGGCAGTGGAGCCCCAGAGCCGACCTCCAGCTCCCGGCCTGCTGCCCTGACCTGCAGTGGGGCCTCGGGTAAGGGACCGATAAGCACCTCTTATCACCCCACAACCTTGGACTCACATCCAACTAAGGACAAAGTCAGAAGTGGCTCTGCCTGGGCCCCAGGGCTCTGGGGAACCCTTGATTTCTGCAGCCCTCACCAAAAGGCAAAGCCCTCAGGGAGCAGGAGGACCAAGGAGGGGGCGGAGGCCTCCAGCTCAGGAGGGGATGGGGAAGCCAACCAGGAGGAAGCCCGCCTCCCCGCAAAGCACTCCAGGGCCCTCTGCAAATGCCTAGCACCCCCCCCCCACTGCCCTGAAGCCTTGAGGCAACAGTGCTAGCGTCACCCCTACTTTCCACACAAGGAGGCCGGGCTCACGCAGTCAGCTCATGGCCAATCTCACCCTCCTGCCTCGTTTTCTGCATCAGTTTCTCAATCTCTACGCCACATACACCTGGTCTAGACAGCTCTTTGTGGTGCTGGATGCCATGTATGTTTTAGGGTGCTTATTGGTACCTCCAGCCAGTCCTCAGACCCTGTCAGATGTCCCTTGGGGGAAGTAAGTTGCCCCCCGCTGAAAACTACTGCCCTAGAAGCAGCTTAAGCTAGGTGCCTGCCTGCTGAATTGACAGGTGCACCGGCTAAGGGTTCCAGGCGGGCCAGGCAGGAGGCCTGAAGGCTGGGGGCTGCTCTGGGGGTGCTGTGCCCTCTAGAAGAGGATGCACCCCTGCCTGGTGCTGCCACTCGGGTTTCCTCACAGTATCACCCTGTCACTATAAGGTGACATGCCATTCTCTAGCATTTAATATTACATTTAATATTGCTCTTTCAACTACTTTAGTCATGGACTTATCAGTAAAAATTTTTCGGCACTCCCAATATATGCCTCTTTCTTCAGAAATTAGGGGAGCAATCATTGCTTGATATTCCCAGAGGACGGGTTCCAGGGCTCCCTATGGATACTAAAATGCGTGGACACTCACATCCCTCATATAAAATGGTGTGGTATTTGCATATTATCCATGTGCCTTCTCCCATACACTTCACATTATGGCTAAATGACTTACAACACCTGGTGTAATTGTAACTCTGTGTCTTTCAGAATAGAAAGTTGTTACACCGTATGGTTGTTACACTGTATCAGTAGGACATAAAGTTGCTACGCTGTATTGCTACATTGTATCATTCAGGACACAAAGGAAAAGTCTGTGTTCAGTAAGATGTAACTTTGTTTTCAATAGGAAATTGGTTGAATCCATAGACCCAGAGACCATGGGCAGAGGGCCAGCTGTGTACACTAACACACAAATGCTTTATGCAGGTTTGTGAATACATACACAAATAGAGCTCTTAAAAAGATAAGAAAGGAAAAGGAAATTACATCCACAATGAGATACTGCTTCTCACCAGCATAGCAGAAATTAAACAGACTAACAACACCCAGTGCTGACAAGGATCTAGGGCAAGCGTCACCAGGGAGGAGCAAATTGATACAACCACTTAAAATATTTCCTGATACTGAGCTACGCATGCCTTGTGCCTGAGCAATTCCACAGCTAATTATATACACTCAGAAAGGAATCTAATGCACTAGGAAGCACATATATGCACACTCATACACATACACACAAATGTCACTAGTGAGTGGGGAAGGCATAATCCTTGTATGAACACATCCTGTGTCTTTCATCTATATTAAATTCAAAGTCAGTCCCAGCACAACCAAGATGGAGGCGCAGCTGGCTGGGTGATAAGGAGCACCAGGGAGTTGATTATCGTAAGGTAAGGATAGTGGTTACCTCTGCATGATAAAGAGATGTCCTGAGCTGATTATCACAGAAGTCAGGATAGTGGTTATTGCTGGGGAGGACACACGTGTTGATGCTAGATCAAAATACATCCTGCTTCTTCATCTGGGAGGTGGTTATCTGGGGGTTCACTTTTATGCACATATATTTAGGCTCTTTTCAGCAACTATGCTAGATTTCACAAAAGAGAGGAGATGTAAATACACAGAAACTCTAATATTTTTTCCCACACCTGGCTTTGAAAAACACTATAATTAGGCCCAAAAGGCTGGATGATAACCTATAATTAGTCACAGGTATGGAGTATGTGGGGATGCTCGGGGCTCTGTGGAGGCCTCCTCCCCGCTGCTGGCCCTGATCCTCAGTAGGATTTGGAAATTGACTCCCGGAAGGCCCCTCAGGCATCGCCTGAACACACCAAAAGAAGGAGGGGGACAGAAAAAGGAGGGTGGTGAGCAGGAAGAAGACACAACGTGGGAGGGGGGAATCCGAGGGCCACAGGCCACAGGACCCAGGGCCCTCCCCCGTGGCTGCAGGGATCCCGCACCCAGGGCCAGGCACTGTGCTTCTGCTGCTGTGTGTTACTCCACCCTGGCCCTGCTGCTTGGCGTCTCCATTCTCCACAGACTCCCTGGCTGGGCTGGGCCCTGTGCTTATTCCCACCCGCCCGCTCGGCCAGCAGCGCCCTGGGTGCCCGCAAGGCCAGGGCCTACTGACTGGAGTGCTGGCGAGGGCCACAGGTCTCTGGGTTGCTGGGTCCCTAGGCCTGGACACCACACTCCTGCCCCGCTCCGGACAGCACCGGCAGGCGGCCAGAACTCCCAGCTCCACCACTCCAAGCCGCCCTGGGAGAGCCAGCCCACACCGCCCCAGGCCTGGCAGGCAGCTGAGCACACCTGGCCAGAGCCGGGAGGGGACTTGAGACGCAGGGGTGGACAGTATAGGGTGTCACCTCCTGGGCACTGCACACCCTTCAGGGACTGCAGGGGGCTGAGCAGGTGCTGTCCCCGGACCAATTCTAAACAAGGCCCAGTACAGGCTGTGACTTCCCTTAGCAAGCAGGCGCAAACACGCCGGGCCCCACCCCGCAGACCCAGGGGCAGAACGGGAGGGTGGGGTGGGGTGCTGGCAACCCTGCCTTGGGAGCAAGGGACTGAGCCCCACGCCACCACCACCAGAGGCCATGCTTACACTGTCCTGGGGCAGGTAGGGGGCTGGGGGGGACAGTAGGAGGCTGGGAGGCCGGCCATTGTTGAGCTGTGCTGTGCGTGAGGTTCTGGGCATTAGATAGTGATGCCCTCAGAGAGCGCCTGGAGTAAGCAGTTCTCTGTGCCCTCCATGCTGGCACACATAGGGACATCTTCACTTATTCACTGCAAAAAACACTGTGATGCATGCGCTGTATCTGAGGCTCTTTCAGGCCCCAAAACGAACCCAATCCCCGCATGGTGGGAACATACTAGAGAGCTCACTGGTCTCCGGCTGGACCCCAAGGTGAAAGGTCCCCTGCCTTCCTCACCTCCTGCCATGCTTCTCCCGACCCCTCCTGGTTTCCCTGGTCAGATGGGACTCCAGGTTTCCCAGCCAGTCAGTGCCCTCAAGGCCCAGAGCTACTGGTAGGTGACAAAGAGACAAAGACAGGGCCCCCTCCTAGGGGGACCCCCTGCCTGCCCTCCCAGCACCTAGCTGGGCAGCACCTAGCTTCGCTTCTGTTTGTGGGTAATAGGAATCGGGATTCACATGGTGATTCAGCTCTGGCCCTGGACGGGGCAGGGGGAAAACCACCAAGGGCCTTTGATCGCTTCACCTGACTCAGGTCAAGGGCCACTTGGAGGCCTGCTCTCTTACTCCTGCTCCATTCTTGCAGGTCCGCCATGGCAGCTGTCCTCTGCCTGACTCACGCAGCCCTTCTTTCCGTCCTTTCTTTCTTCTTTCCTTTCTCTCTTCCCCCTCCCCTCTCCAGTACTGGGGACTGAACGCTGACCCGCTGCACTGAGCTACATCCCCAGCTCCCCTCCCTTTTTATTTTAAAGCAAGGTCTTCCTAAGTCACACTTAGCAAGGGTGGGCTCACACTTATGATCCTCCTGCCTCAGCCTCCCAGAGTGCTGGACTTACACACAGGCTCTACTGCACCCAGCTAAGCAGGACCCGCCCCGTAAGCACTGTCTCAAAGAGAAGGCCCAAGAACCAACAGCCATCAGTGTAACAGGAGACTGCAGTTAGCATTCAGTTTGAGCATCCCACGGGGTTCCATTTTGACTTTTATTTATTTGTTTATTTATTTATTTGTCTTTTTGAAACAAGGTTTCACTATGCAGTTCAGGCAGGCCTTGAACTCACTTTGTAGCCCAGGCTGGCCTTGAATTCAGTGACCCTCCTGCCTCAGCCCCCTGAGTGCAGGATTACAGGCATGCGCCACCACACCTGGCCTTATGTTGACTTTTGATCCCCACTGTGAGGGCCAGGGATATAGCTCAGCAGCACAGAGCCTGCCTTAAGCAAGTACAAGGTCCTGAGTTTGATTCCCAGTATTAAAAAAAAAAAAAATCCTCACCGTGAAATACAAGGGTAGAAACTTTACCCCACCATGGCGTTCAGAGATGACTGGTACAGGCCAGGTCCTCAGGGTAGGGCCCTATGACTGAATACTTGTGGCTTATAAGAAAAAAATGAGCCAGGAGTGGTGGTACATGCCTGTAGTCTCAGTACTCTGAAGGCTGAGGCAGGAGGATCACTGTGAACTGATTTGTTTGAGGCAAGCCTAGTCTATAAAGTGAGACCCTTTCTAAAAGAAAGAAAGAAAAAAAGAGAAAAGGAGAGGAGGAGAAGATGACAGTGAGACACCAGAGGGACACGCATACTCCTGTCTCTGGCCAAGTGAAGCCCCACACCATCTCAGGACTCTGCCAGCAAGATGTCTGTCTCCAGATGTGGCCTCTTGCTTTTCAACCAGAACTGTGAGCTAAAACAAACCCTACTTCTTCATAAACATATCCGCTTTTGGGATTTTGTTACAGCAATACAAAACAGACTAACCCACAGAACTGTAGGCAGAAGCTGGTGGGGGGGACACTAATGGCCTTAGAAGAGGTCCTCTCCCCTGAAGGCCTAACAGGACCGCAGCAATCTAAGACACCACCACAGCCAGGGTGCCTGGGTAGCTGCAGGTGGCTGTCCTGGGGCGGTCTGCACTCTGGAACGAGCAAGTGCAGCTCCCAGACTTGTGGACCAGCAGAAGCCTTCGTGGGGCCCGCTCTGCACTAGGCAGCTCCTCCCTCCTGAGAACCGAGCTCTGCAGAATTGGCATCGGGTTGCCCAGCTTTGCCTTTGGACATCAGTGCCAGGCACTGGGGTGCGAATGCATTTCATAAGATTCCCAGGATGAAGGGGGAAGCACTGTCCTGGGCCCCTGGAAGGCGGAGCCTCAATGGGGAGACTGGGTGAGAGGGAGGGAGGTATGGGGGCCGCTCTGAGGCATCTGCGTGAGCAAGGGGCAGGGAGGAGGGATACAGTGCAGGTGAGTAGGACTCCGGGGTCACCACACATCACGTCCCACGTTGGAACCTCAGTCATCTACCGAAGAGCTGACAGAGCAGCCCCCAGAAAGCAGGACAGGGCAGACAGCTGGACGTGTTTCCTCCCTTCGCGCCCAGGGCCAGGGCACAAGGCTGTGCTGTGACCCTTCGCGCTGCTCCTGCCCTCTCTGCTGCCCTCTGACCTCACCCACAGCCCCGGCCGCCCCACAGCAAAGCATTTCCTGTGGGTGAGCTAAGTCTCGGGTCCTCCCTATCACAGAGATTTCATCTGCCCCGGTGACATCACGGCTGAGAAGATGGTATCTCTGGTGCAGTGGGGAGGAGGGGCGGGGGACAGCCACAGCTGGGAGGGGGTGGCAGGTGGCCAGGCCAGATGCTCCCCAAGGGAAGCCGGGGTCAAGGTGGGGGCAATGGAGATGCCCCAGGCATCACCAAGTGTCCAGCACTATCTCATGACACTAGGACACCCAGCCAGGGTCCAGGGACAGGGAGCTGGGGCAGAGTGGTCAGGACGGCGGCCCTTAGGTCAGCAGCTTGGGTGGAAGGGGCTGCTCTCCCTCAGGCTGCTGGAGGTCGGCTCCAGTCCTCAGCGCTTTCCCCCTTCCTCACTTTACCACAGGAAACGCAGGCATCAGTGGGCTGCCAGCTGGGCGCTGCGTGACTCTCAGAGCTGCGGGAACACACCTGGTTCTCGCCGCAGCACTGCGAGGTAGGGGCCAAAGGGACGCACGCTTGGCAGGTGTGGAAACTGAGGCAGGTGGGTGAAGCAGCTTACGCAGCTCACACAGTGCTGAGCGGCAGAGCTGAGGTTCCCAGCGGCCTGACCCCAAAGCCCACAGTGTCAGCTGCACACCCCGACTGGGTTACACTCGGCTCAGTACACAGGGCCGTTCAGTCCCAAGAAAAACTGCCCAGGGACTCGTCAGAGCCAGCCTTCAGCTAAAGGCACATTCCAGACTCCAGCAGCACCCCCAAGAGCCCCCCGACCCACATCCTCCCCCTGGAGCTTGTACTGGTGCCCGGGGAAAGGTCAGTGGAAGGTCTGCACTGGAGGGGCCCCTGCAGATGACCAGGGTCCACAGACTTGGGAACAGAGCCAAGCAGAGGGACCCGCCCAGGCACACGGCTGGGCAAGGCAGCATGGGGCAGTCCTGACTTTGTTGGTCCCCTTCCTTACCCAAAGATGCCCCATCTTGACTAAGTAAGTGTGTACTGGCACTGTCACCATGGGTTACCCGACACGGGAACAGGCACAAAGCTAGGTACCCCAAGCTCTCAGCAAGGGGTGCTTTTGCCCTCCTGGGCTGTCTGGGGTCTCCTAAGAGGCCCTAAAAGCCCTCTCTGAACCCAATCCCTCCCCTGGCCAGGCAGGACAGGGTCTCAGCAGGCCCTTCAGTCCCCTGTGTCAGAAGCTGCAAAAAGAGGCCAGAAGCCAAGTGTGGCCCTGGACCAAGAAATGAAGGCCCCACAACCCTCCACCTTACAGTGGTCCTTGCTAGGGACACTAAGGACATCCATGGCCTTCCGGGTCGGCTGGACTTGGGTTAGAATCCCACTCCTGCCACTTCCCACTGTGTGGATCGGTGTAACAAACACAGGCATTCCTAGCTGACTGAAAGAGTTAACAACTGAGGCTGGCAGTGGTCTCGGTTTATTATTTTATGTTCTAGAGCAGCACACAGACATGAATATTCTGTTAATACAATACCGGGGCAACTCCCGGAGATACACATCTATTTACACAGAGACCTAGGTACCAATCATCTCCTAATCATACAAAACTAGCACCAACGACATGGACCCCACAGAGCACCACCGTGGTGGTCACCACCTACCTGGTGCTGCCCGCCCTGAATCCTCACTACAGCCTGGGAGGCCAACACACTCCACTCCCTCCTTCCAGACAGAACACACGTCCACCAGCAGGGCCCACCGCCTGCTGGCTCCCCGACACTTCTGCAGCTCCAGGAATCTGAACTCCCTCCCTGTCCCTGCCAGAAAGGCCAACCCAGCGTCCACCGTCACCTCCCTGGCAGCCCCCACCAGGCCCCAAGGGCCAACTGCCCTCCATCCCCAGGACAAAGGCCCAACCTGGCGTCCAGGCCAGCTGCATTGGGGAAACCCCTGCTGCCTACAGAAACCAGTGACTTTGAAAAGGAAGAGACAGAAGCCGGGTGGCTGGGCCACTCCCTTGGGGGCAGGTGCTAAGTAACTCTATAAACTCTGGCTAATAATGCAATTAGGGCCATAAACAGAGCCCCTGGGAGAGACCAGGGGCAGAAGCGAGACCCCTGCCCCAGGCTTCCAGGAAACAGCTCGAGTGGGTGGGTGGGCTTCTGCCTCCCTGGCCCCTGGGACTGTACGTCCCCAGGCCTTCAGCCCTCCGAAGCCCTCCTGGCTCTCCTAGGATTCAAGGCCTGTCCCCAGCTCCATCCCCTCACCCCTTCCAAGGGACCCAGAGCCAAGACTTGGGTCTGCGTGTGGCTCCAACTCACTGGTCGGGTTAGGGACAAAACCGCCCGCAGCTGCCGGGCTGTATACACTAAGCACGCTGGCTCCCCTCCGGGAAGCGGCTCTGCATCCTCACCCCAAACAGCCGGCCCTGCCGGACCCCTTCTGAGTCCCAGCCCTCCAGCCTCAGCAGCCAGCAGGAAGCAGAACGAAGGCACCTAGTGAGTCACTAGCTTCCCCCGGGGATGGGGAGACTGAGGCAGGGCCCCTCAGGCGGCCGGCTCTCCCCTTTCACGCCTCTCCGGGCCAGGAGCCAAGGCCGGCTGTCACTCGGCAGACGGAGCTCCCCAGGGCAGGGCCGGGGTGCGTCCCGCCCTGACCCTGAGTCTGTCTGGAGGGGCTGGGCCAAAGAGCCCGGCCGGCGCCCGCCGCCCTGAAGGAAACCAGGGCCCCCCCTCGTCACCCCAAAGACCCAAGAGTGTGGGCCTGGGTAGGTGGAATCCGGCCGGGCGGGCAGGGGCCCCGGGCCGCGACCCAGAGGCCTTGTCCCTGGCCGGAGCGAGCGCGCCCTGTGGAGCCGGAGCCGCGGGTCATGAGCCGACACTTCTCGGGGCGCAAGCGCCGCGCCAGAGCGCAGCGCTCAAGTTTAGTCCAGAAACTGTCGGCGCAGAACCAAGCCCGGCACGGACCGGCGCGAGGACGGCGCGGCCCAGGCAGGGCGGGGCGGGGCCGGGCCGGGCCAGGGCGCGCAGACGGCCGCGCCCCGGCCCCCCTTCTCCGGGCCGCGCAGGGCGGCTGCGGCGCGAACCTGCTCGCGCAGCCCAGGGCGGCTCGGGGCAGCCGTGCGTGAACCCGAGCCGGGCGGGAGTGGGGAGTGGGGGAGGCGGGGACCCAGGCAGCCTCGGCCCGATCCCGGGGAGGAACCGCGGCGCCGGCGAGAGCTCCGAGGTCGCCAGGGGGGCGCGGTGGGGGCGCCGTGTGGACGGCGCGGCTCGGGCCCTGGAGGACTCAGGGTCGCCATCGGGGGGCTAGGTTGGGATGGGGGGACGGAAGCCTCGCCGGAAGCCAGAAGAGGGGCGCGCGGAGGGTGCGCTCCGGGGCCGTGGCTCCCGAGGTTCCGGGAGCCTGGAAGGGCAGAAAAGTCCGCGCCGGGGCGCAGGTCTGGGGGGCCTCTCGGAGTTGGGGCCGGGAGGGGGTCCCCAGCCCGCCCCGGGGCGTGGCCGCCCAGCCCGGAGCCCCGCGGCCCGCGCGCTAACTGTCCCCTCCCACGCGCCGCCCTCGCGGGTTACATAAGGGCGCGCGGCCGCCCCCAGCCCGGCCCGCAGGGGGAGGACGAGGCGGAGGCGAGGAGAGGAGGAGGAGGAGGAGGAGGGGCGCCGGCCGGGCGGATGCGGGGCGGCGGCGCGCTCCGCGCCCCTCTCCACCCGCGCCCCCCCACCTGTCCCCGGGGCCGCGCGCGGTGGCGGGGCCGGGCCTGGGGGGTCCTGGGCCCGGCGCGCGCCCTGGCCCAGTCCGCTCACCTCGCTCTGAAGGTCAATCCGTCCGCCGCCTGCGCCCCGCGGTTCCGGCAACTTCTCCCAAGTTCGGGTGCCCGACCCGCACACTGCGCGCGCCGCCCGTTCCCGGGCTCCTGGGGTTCCGCGCCACCGGAGAGGCCCAACCCCGCCCGCACGCCCTTCCCTTCTCGCTGCCGTAGGCGCCGCCGCTCCCTGCGTCCCGCCCGCCGCCGCCGCCGCAGCCGCCTCGGCTGTCACCTAGCCCCGCGCCTGGCGCCCGGCCTCCGGCTGTCACTGCGCGCCTACATCCCGCCGCGCCCGGCAGAGGGCAGCACCCTCCCAGCGGCCCGCCCCGCCCACACCCGCGGTGCACGCAGGGGAGTGCAGCCTCTCCGCCCTGCGCTAGGCACGCCGGGATTTGTAGTCCCAGCCTATGAGCCATGGGCTACAGAGACTCTGCGTTTGACTTAAGAGGTTCTGTTCCACTTCTCTTTTACAAGTTTTCTTTTCTCTTAGTAATGACCTGAACCACGACTCTGTGTTACCTCCCGTGGCCTGTCTGATCCCCAAGCAGGGACTTGCATGCCTCAGCATACCTTGTTTTCAGAGCAATGAATGAGGAATGAGGTAGAGTCCCAAAAGTGTACTGTTGCCTTAGAAACGGCTGGGGGGTAAACCCGAGTTCCTCCTCTGGATCTTGTGCTTTATCCTTGCCCTTGCGGATAAGAGGTCAGGCTGTGAAATATGAGTGCAGATAGAGCCTGCCACCCGCACACACAGACCCTGCTATGGGGTCTTCCTTTACACACACACACACACACACACACACACACACACACACACACACACACAGAGCTTCCTGGTGCCCCGCCACCATGTTCCTGGTCGAAATTTTTCTGATCTCCTTTCCTGTCACCTTCCCCTGTTGGAAGACAAGAGTGCAAAGCCATAATCTTTGCTTTCTGTTCCTTCTCTTTGTCTTTCTTCTCCTCCTCTTTCTCTTCATTTCCCCCTTCCCTCAGCACATTGCCCCAGTTTTCTGAGGTTTTGCAAGGAAGCTCCTAAGGAGGACCTGAGCAGGACTCTTGCTGAGCTGGTTAGAACAAGTGATTTCCACATGAATGCAAATCTCTCTCATTCTCTCTGTCTCTGTTTCCTTCTCTCTCTCTGCCATCCATAGCTGAGGGCCAGACCTCTTTGAAACATAAGACCTTGGGCCTAGGTGTCTGGGTCAGAGTGCAGTCAGCCCCCCTCAGCCCTGGGCTTCTGAAGCCTCCTGCACCTCGTTTCTGGCAACATCTTTGCTCCCCAAGGACCCTGTGACTGTGCCAAACACACAAAGGCACGTAGCATCTTCAGGAAATTCCAGCCAAGACTGATGACTACTGAGGGTACAGACTCCTGTCTCTGGGGTGCACTACAAGTGGACACAAACGTGGTCCTGATGTGTACATGGCCTGGCAGAGTGAGTGGGCAGAGCATTTCAGTTAGGTGGGGTCCTTTTCCCACCACACCCCTCCCCCGCCATGCCATTACCCCATCTTGCCTTTCCGAAGGGCAGCTGGGAGCACACGCCAAGCTCCAAGGGGTACAGGGCCACCTCCACACCGTGACCCACCACAGGGAACCTCCCAGCCACAAGACTCGCCCTGACTCTCACCAACCCTGTCCCCGGGCCCAGGACGCCTTCCAGCCCCTAATTCCCCTCCAAAAACAACACTCTGGTCAACGTGGAAAACTATTTATTATGAGAGAAAGTTCAGGGTCCAGAAAAGGCGGGAACTGAACCCAGAAGGGGAGCACAGAGGGGAGCCGCACAAGCTGGGGCCCACGGAGGAAGGTATCCAGGGTCCGGGTAGCTCGTCTAGGCGGCGGCGGCAAAGCCCACCCTGTTGTTGGCCAAGTCGTAGACGGAGTAGTAGGACCTCAGGAAGACGTCCCCAAGGATCCAGACGGGCTCGCCACTCTCAGAGGACACATAGGTGCTCTCGAGCCCCACCATGCAGTAGTCTTCACCCTGCTCAACAGAAAGGTGGCTTGTCACTGGCTGCCACTCACACTGGGCAGGGAACAAGTTCCGGGGTGGGAGGCCTGTGGGCCAGCTGATAGCCAGCGCCCTGGCTGGGGGCAGATCTATCCTGCAGGTGTCTGCAGGCTTCAGTGGCCTTCGGCCACTCCCCAGTGGGAACCTTCTCTCCCCATGCGTCCCCTCCTGCTCCTGATTTGCAGCAGCTCAGCCTAGTGGTCAGACTTGGAGCCAGACCCACTTGCATGTGAACTTTAGCTTTACCCAGAGGAGCTGTGTTGGCTGGGCTCAGTTACTAACCTCTCGAAGCCCCGGGATTTCACCTGCACCCTCTTCCCACCCTACGGGCCAGGACTTACGCTGAGGATGTAAGCCGAGGGAGACAGAGGGAACTCCACGCCACTGATGACGAAGGACAGGGTGGGGAGGTCCTGGATGCTGCTGCAGCTCACATAATACTGCAGGGAGGAACAGGCCCAGGTCACTTGATAGACCCCGGGGGTGCCCACCAAGCCCCCCTCAGCACCCCAACCCCACCCGAGGCCCAAACTATGCATGGTGCTCTGAGGACAATCCCACACAGATAACCTGGATCACACGAGCAGGGTTGTGTATAGGGGTGTGGAATTAGGGGAGACCTGAGACTCTGCTCCACCCCAAAATGTTCCTGAATTTCGCCTCTGAGAGGCTGAATCACTGTATAGAACTGAAGCCAGTGTGCTGTACGCACCTGTAATCCCAGCACTCAGGAGGCTGAGGCAGGCAAACAGCCAGCCTGAGCTACATTGTCAGTTCAAAGGTAGCCTGAATTACATAGCAAAACCCTATCTTTAAAAAAAATAATTTAAACTACAGATCTGGCTGGGCATGATGGCATTCTCCTCATCCCAGTGCTCAGGAGGCCGAGGCAGGAGTCTAAGCCCAGCCTGGGCTGCAAAATGAGTTGAAGTCCAGTCTGAACTACATAGTGAAATCTCATCTCAAAAAGATTTTTTTTTGGTACCGGGGATCGAACTCATGACCTCGCACTTGCCAGGCAGGTGCTTATGCCACTGGGCCAAATCCCCAGCCCCTCAAAAAGATTTTTTAAAAAATACAAATCTGTAGAGAAAGTGGCCAATTGCTCCCCTAAAGTGGGTGGGGTTGCACTAAGGGAGCAGATGCGTGCTCTGCGGGGCTCAGGGCCTGCGGGGGTGGGGGGGCATGTTAAGAAGCTGTGTCCCACATCACTTACTCCCTGCACCCCACATTTCCACTACTTGGCCCTCACCCCAAAGCCCAGCCAGCATTCATTCAGCACCAAAGAAATTCTTGCCTGGCAGGAGCCTGTTGTACCCCAATACTAGCATCTTCCCCACCCCAACAGGGACCTCGGTGCCCCAGGCTCCCCCACCTCCAGAGCCATGGGCCCTGGGACCACCAGCATGAAGAATGCGGCTGCTCTTGTGTCCCCAGGAGAGACCCTAAATGCCTCTGAGCGCCCCCTGCTCCCCTACAAAACAGGTCACGCCCCAGACGCACCTCTCCGTACTCGTTCTGCTCAGCCCCGATGGCCTGGATCAGGGAGCTCAGGTAGCCCTCGGGCACGGTGAGCAGGGAGGTGCCTGTGTCCACAATGCCCTGGCAGCCTTGGGAGCACCAGCCCGAGGCCGAGCCGTCAACGAGGAAGCTGGAGGGAGGGCAGACAGCAGCCTGTCAGGGCGGTGGGGTGGGCGGCCCACCACCAAGGAGCCCCAGCTCCAGCCCCAGCTCGGGGAGGCCAGCACCCTGCACAGGCCATCCTGCCGGTCCTGCCTCACACTGTCCTGGAGGCTACTGCGGCCACCTAGAGTTAGTTTTCAAAAGTTTCATAAGCCAGGCTCGGGGGCACTCAATCATCCCAGCATACAGGAGGCTGAGGCAGGAAGATCAGGCCGGCCTGGGCTACATAGTGAGTTCAAAACCAGCCTTACTACACAGTGAGACCCTGTCTCCAAAGACAAAACAAAACACAAAAACCTTGAACAACTTTCAGCTTCTCACTCGGGCCCGGTGCCTTGGCGGCAACTTGTCACCCCTGCCTACCCCATCCTCCTGGCCAAGCTGGGCTCTGAGGCTCCCCAGGGGGTCGGCTGGAGCACTGGGAGGCCAGGTCTCTGTGTCCTCTGCACCCGCCCAAGTCCCCAGCAGTGCCGATGCCCACTCCAAGGAGGACCGCGTCCTGGCCACTGCAGACTCACTCCTCAATGCCGATCTGCCAGTAGAGCTCCTGGGTGACGGGTGTCCAGTAGATCTCCCCTGTGTACAGGCTGTCGTCCACGCCGCCCAGGATGAGTTCACCCTCGTCAGAACCTTCCTGGCTGCGGGGACAGGGTGGGGCAGTCAGGGAGAGGCAGGGACAGTCATGGTGCAAGGGACTCAGGGCTCCTTCCCGCTCCCCAGGAGGTTCCCCATGGGGGGACCCTGCCCTCCTCAGACTGGGGCTGCCTCTCCAGGCCTCTCAGCACCCCCAGTGCCCCAGGCTCCTGAATGTCACTGCTTCTGGGGAGCTGAGGGTAGGGACACTGCCCATCCTTGGGTCCCCATCCCACACCCTGCGCCTGTCATTTCATGCTGCTGGTGAGCTTGTCACCTTCACGAGGAGACAGAGCTCTGTGGAAGGGGAGGGAAGCACTGGCATCTCTGTGCCCAGGCAGCACTTCTACAGGTTAGGAGCAGGGCGACTGCAAACAGGCATTCGCCCGGGTGACAGTGTTGAGAGTCCCGCGGGGAGGAGAGCAGGCCAGCAGGTGGCTACTTCTGAAGAGGAAGAAAGCAAGCCAGTGCCTTGGCACTGTGCGACCCGGCCTGCCTGTGTTCTCCGGCGCGGGCACTGGTGAGGGCTCAGTCCCCGGCGTGGCCCTGGAGACTCCAGGACGTCGGGGACCACAGATCAAAGGAGATGAAGCCGCAGATTACCACACAGAGAGGCAGGCGGTGGGCGCGGCCAGCGCAGGCTCAAAGTTCAGAGGAAGTGGAGACCGTCCGGGTGCTGAGCAGCCGGAGACGTCGTGGGGGTGGGGTGGGGCCAGGTGCCACTGCTGGGAGGCCTGGGTCCCCACCCCCAGCCTCCACCTCAGTTGTCCAGGGTGACTGGGACGTGGGTCGGGGGCTGGGGACACAGGGCAGCCACTCACCTGCCCAGGTAGACGCTGAAGAGGGATTGCGAGAGGGCGCCCTCTCGCAGCAGCCCCTGCATGGCGGTGGTGGCGCCCCCTGACGACAGGCCGGGGTAACCCAGGCCCAGGATGCCGTCGAACTCAGCGTACACAAAGTCGGTGCCTGGCTCTGTCTCACTGAGGCCAAACTCCTGGTTGGGGACCTTGGTGTCTTGGATCTAGCGGTAGGGGGCACATGACAGAGGAGGTGACAAGCCTGATGGCACCTACCCTCCGCAGCCCATCTGGCAGAGCCCCTCCAGGGCTGTTCTTCATCTCCCTAGCCGCAGCCCCTTCTGTTTGTTGTTTGTTTTCTTGAGACAGGGTCTCGCTATGTAGTTCAGGCTGGCCTTGAACTCACTATGTAGCCCAAGCTGGCCTCAAACTCACAGCAATCCTCCTGCCTCAGCCTCCTGAGTGCTGCCATTACAGGTGTGAGCTGCCACACCTGGCAGCTCCGCCCTTTTGTGACAAGTCTTACAGGAGCCCCCTCTTCCAAGTAGCCTTCCCTGACTGCCTCAGTGCCACGCCTCGATCTCCTTCCCCCTGGAACCCCAGATTCAAGCTTGTGAAGGGAAAGGACCACGTCATCTGGTTCCACACGGTGTCCCCAGGGCCAGGACCGGGTGGCCCTCAGAGTGTGAGGGCAGTGACTGGACATGGCCTTGTCACACTGTCTTCCTGTCCACGGCATTTCAGGGGCTCCCTGAGGCCCCCAACCCACACAGCCCTTGTACTCACGGTCATGGTGTCGTAGCCAAAGATGCCGGTGAGGCTGCCGCTGCCGTACTCCAGGGAGAAGGACTGGTCGGTGGCGGTGTAGGTGGAGGACTCGCTGGGGTTGAAGCGGGTGTGAGTGGCTGTGGGCGGCAGGGCAGGAGTTCAGACCCGGGTGCTGTCAGGTGTGCAGGTGTCCCCCCCTTCTCCCTCACCAGCCCCTCCTGGGCTACCAAGTCAGGGTGCAGCTGGGGCTCCCACTTCGGATGAGGGGCCAGGCCGGCTTACAGAGCCTGGGGCTCCTGGGCTGGGCGGCCTGGGCGCTGTGCCTGTGTCCCTGACTCCAGCAGACTTCTGATCATCTGCACACACCCTGAAGAGGTGAATGAGCCTCAGGGTGTCCCCTCACCCCCCACTCTGCACCCAGCAAGAAGCTGGGTCCCCACATAGCATGGGCTGTGCCTGAGGAGGGGCCCCTTACACCAGAGATGTCAGGACCCAGACCCCAAGGCCCTGCAGGGGCAGCACAGAAGTGGCCACCATCTGTGTCACAAGCCACAACAGGACAAGGCCAGTGGTGTCCTGTCCTCTGAAGACACTTGGGGAAGTAAATAGGGACATGGAATGGGTCACTGCCACAGAGGCACAGTGGAGTGGCACAAAAATTGTTTACAAGGAACCAAGTGGCCTCATGGGTAGGTGAGTGGCCAGCGTCCCTACCGGGGTCCATAGTGGTCAGCACAGACCTCCCGGGAGTGGGGCCTCCGCCCAGCACCCCCACGGGCTACTCACTGCAGGCCAGGCTGCTGCAGTAGATAGATGGCACCCACAGGTTGGAGGAGCCAGTGTCGAACAGGACCTGGAAGCTCTGGGGTGGTGTCCCAAGGCTGATCTGGCCGAAGTAGGCAGCCTGGGGACCGTGAAGGGGCTGTCAGCTCCTGAGCGACCCAGGGCCCAGGCAGCTTCGCAGGCAGAGCAGTAAGGGAACTGGGCCCCTGCAGCCTGCATAGAACCTGGGTCCCCCCTGAGTCTCCCTCCACACCCAACCCGGAGCGGCCATGGGGCCCTCTGGGGGCTCGGCCACTGGACCACGGGCAGCGAGGGAATGGCCACAAACTGCAGGCTGGAAGGCAGGATCAGGCACACTGCGGGAGGGTGAGGACTCACATCCATGTAGGACATGGGCTCATACACCACGCCGAACTCGCCAGGTTTGGCCAAGCGGTTGCTGAAGAACTTGCGGGCATGCTGCGGCTTGTGGTTCTTCAGGTATTCCCCCAGCAGGCCCTTCTCCCGCAGGACTTCCCGGATAGACCTGGCCTTCTTCAGGGGGACCCTGCGGCGGCAGGCTGTGTGTCAGGGCGTCCCCTCTCCTTCCTTTTCTCTCTGTCCATCTCCAACCATGGGCCACCCCCTCCCTGCCACTCTCTTTCTTCGCCTCTCCTCTCCATTTGCTCTAAGATTTAGAAGATTTAGAGAGCCATGTTCTTCTCCTATACCTGTCTTGCCCCATCCCAAGCCTCCTCCGATACTCC
>PVJX010006717.1:0-32658 GCA_004027295.1 Dolichotis patagonum
GCTGGGATTAAGGGTGTGCGCCATGGTACCTGGTTGGGAGGGTTCTTTCTTGACATTGATGTATTTTTAAGGTCCTGCTGATCCTCTGCCCTCCTGGCGGGGATCTGTTTGGGCAGTGGGTGTGGAAGGTGACATACACTGTCGTGGTGTGCACGGCAGCGGGCTGGGATGGTGCCATTTCTCCCGAGGCTGCAGTGTCCACATGTGTGGGTCTGGCCCAGGTTTTTGTGGGTGCCGCTGAGTGGACATGTCCTCCCCATAGTCCCCATCCTGCTCCCTGGCCTGTACTCCCCACGCTCCTCTCCAAACATGCAGTGTCCAGGACCCAGACCCTGCCTGCCACCACCCTCCACGGCCAGCAGCCCAGTGACACCAGAGGTGGCCAGCGTAGTCGAGGTCCTACCCGGCCCTCTGTGCATCCTGTCCCCAAAGTCCCCGGTGCCCTGGCCACTGGCTGCTCCTCTCCCCCCTGCTCTGTGTGGGCCTGAGCCCCCCTTCCGGAGGTCTGAGTCGGGTCCTCCCGTGATGTGAGGTCCGTCAGCACTGTCCGCCCCAGAGCCTCAGGGCCCCAGTCTGTCCCCTCCCAAGTGTCCCTAGCTTGGCCATCGGGCCCACCAACCCGCAGAGTGACTTGAAACCTGTCTTCCTGGTGTCCTCCTGGTTGCCTGTCTGTGCCCGGATGTCCCTTCTGATTAGGAGGGACCCAGTCCTGCTGGCTAAGAGTCACCCATGGCCTCGGTGCCCTGGAGGAGGTCCCAGCCGCAGGGCCCTGACTCAGGGCTCTGGTGCGTCTGTTTTGGGGGTGCTGTTGGGTCCCCACCTGAGTGTGTGCTGCTGCGGCACCTGTGGGCTTCGGGCACCCAGCAGGAGAGAGCAGGTGTGGGCCGAGAAGTCCCTGTCCCCTCTGGCCCCCGAGGCCTCCCTGTCATGGGCCCGAGCCCTGGTGGGCGCTCACCAGGCTACAGCCCCCGTCTCCACAGCCTGCAGGTTTCTGCCCGTGAGGCGTGGGCTCCGATGCCCTCGTCCCCTGCTCTGCGCCATCGTTGTCACCCTCTCCACTGGTGCCTCGGTCTGCGGGGCTCCTGTCCCACGGTGTCTCCACCCACGGCCCCATCCCCGCTTCCCTCCCACCACCCACCCCTGACATGGGCAAGCAGAGGGGGAGCACCAGGCCCCAGGGGACCCAGGAGGCCATTCGAGGCTCCCAGCACATCTCTGGCAGGGGCAGTCACTGTTCTGCTATGGCCTTTCCTGCCCGGCGTCCCAGGCTCTGCCCAGAGCTCAGTGTCCGTGGCCTGGAGCTCGCCCATCTGCAGCCTGCGGGCGCTGGGAAGGTGCCTGACCAGGTGGGGGTCCCCCAGGTCCTCATCGGGTTGCAGCCGGACAGCCCGGCACACCCAGATGGAGCAGCGATGCTGACTTTTATTATTCTCTAGGAAGCTTCAGGTTGGCCAGCAGAGGGTGACCTTCGTGGTGCAATGACATGCACTTCTGCCTCAACAGGGGGTCAGGATCTGGTTCTGCTGACCCGGTCCTTGTGGGGCTGTGTACCTCTGTGGCTGCAGGCAGCTCATTGCAGCTGTTTAATACTTGGAGAGCTTTGAGGACAGCAGCAATGAATGGACAGCCCTGCACTGTCTGGACACTTCCTGGTCCCGGCGGGACGCTTCCTGCGTCTGTTGGCCCCGAGTTCTGGCTCTCACCCATCAGCTTTTCTTCAAAGAAAGAGTGATTGTCCACCCCTGAAGGGGCCTTGACCCTCTGTGGGCTGGCACTGGTCCTGGGGTCACAGACAGGGCTGGCCCTGCCTTCCTGAGCCCCAGAGTGGGCAGGAGGTGGCAGGAAAGAGGATCCTGTGACAGGGCAGGCCCAGGGCACGAGCCTGCCCAGGGGCCAGGGCTGTGATCCCCTCGGCTGGGGAACATGGTGGAGAGCGGAATCCCAGGGGCCAGGAGAGGCCTTGCTCGGGGTGAACACTTGGCGAGGAGCCCAGCCCTCTGCGAGACGTCAGGGGCCACCGGGACAAGCTGGGCCGATCTGCAGGCAGCTGGGCATCCTCACACATCGAGGACGCTGAGGTTGGGTGGGTCTGAGCTGGGCCTGCTGCTGGTGTGACCCTCCCAGAGGGTCAAAGCCAGACACCACGGCGGCTAGGGCTGTAGGAGGTGAGCGCTGTGCCAGGGACAGAGCCATTGCTGCCCGGCGGCTGACTTCCCCTAGCGACACGGGAGGGGAGCCCAGTGGCTCCAAAGCCCTCTCCTGCCCTGACTGCTCCTCCGCCCTGACCCCGTGGCCTGGTGGCTTCTCCCCTGCTGGCTGACAAGAACACCTCTGTCACTTCCCTCGGCCTGGCCATGGAGAATCCCCAAGCCCGCAGCTGAGCGCAGGCCGCCGGTCTGTGTCAGGAGAGGCTGCCCAGCGACGGGGTGGACTCTCTGTGTCCCACAACCCCGCTGTGTGTCCCACAGCTGCCCAGGACAGCGAATGGGGACTCGGGCTCAGCGAGGGGAGCGAGGTGTTCTCCCTCCCGATGGCCGTTGGCTGGCTGTGTGACCAGCCTGTGACTTTCCTGTCTCCTCCCTTTTCAAGGTTTTATCTTGAGACGGGGCCTTGCTGAGTGCCCCAGGCAGTTCCTGCTGCTGCCCCGTGGGGGCTGCGGGGACCTTGGGGGAGGGGTGGCCTCACGAGGTCCCAGTGACGACTCAGCGATTGATCGGTGGTAATTGACCAGGCCTTTGTGAACAGCTCATCTCCACAACTCCCTGCCATGACAGTCCCATTCCCAGGGCCCCCTGGCAGGCGGTCCCACCCCTGGCATCTCTCTCCCCTCTCCGGGGCCTGTGCTATGGCGGCTGGGGCAGCAGCCGGGCAGCGGGCTCACGGGAAACCTGGCAGTGGGGGCCAGGTGACCTCAGCGGCTGCTACGTAGATTTCTGTATCCAGCTCTGTGCTGGAGCCCTGTCCACTGCTGGTGAGACTGTCCCTGTTAGTGCGTGGGGGGAGGGGCTTGAGAAAGGATCGCAGGGCTCGGGTGTAGCCCAGCCGCCCTACCACCGATGGTGCAGGAGGGGACGGGGCTGGCTTGTGTCCCCCGGTCGCACCAGTGTTAGGGGCAGGAACTCGGGGGGTTGATGAGGGGCTCTTGGGTGGGGTCAGTGCCCTTACAAGAGGAGCCCTGGAGGGCGCCCTGCCTCTTCCTCCAGGTGAGGATGCAGGGAGAAGGTGGGGCCACGGGCAGGAAGCAGGTCCTGCCAGACACGAACTGTGGGCGCCGGCCTCAGCCCTCAGCCTGCAGCGTGGAGAGGAAGGGCGTCCTGGGCTGTGAGCGCCGCTGAGCTTCGCCGAGGCGCCGGGAGACCTGTGGGGAGAGTGTGCCTCTGTCTTGGGCCTTGGGGACTGGTGGTGCGGAGATGGTCTCCAGGCCTGTGCATCTGTCTAGCCTTGTGTCTTGAGGCAGGATGGCCCTTGGGACTCAGCCATGCGTGGTCCTGGGCGTCACCCTGCACCCACTCCCGGGGCCTGGCTGATGCTGGGTGACAGGAGGGCATCCGGCAGTTCCTGCAGTGGGATAGGCTGGTGGCCAAATAAGTGGGTCTCCTGTGGGTGTGGCTTCCCCCGGCCTGGGCTCTGTCTGCACCCGCAAAGGATGTTTGAGGACAGTAAGAACAAACACATTCTCAGTGCATCCTTGCCTAGGCTGGCTGGTTGGTACCAGTGTTTGTTGAATGAGTGATTGAATGAATGAATGAATGAATGAATAAAGGAGATCTGGAGGGCTGGCAAGGTGGCCCAGCTCTGTCTCTGCTGCCGCCGAGAGGTTGACGCTGTCCTCAATCCCAGGGCCACCCTTGCTTCCTGTCACCCTTCAGTATTCCCTCTGTCTCCCCAGGACCTCCCACTCGCGGGCCAAGGCCGAGGCAGCCCTCACCGCGGCTCAGAAGGCCCAGGAGGAAGCTCGGATCGCCAGGATCACTGCCAAAGAGTTCTCGCCTTCCTTCCAGCACCGGGAGAACGGTGAGTCTCGTGGGCTGACCGGGCAGCTCGGGTGTGGCGCAGCAGCAGAGATGTGTCCCCAGGGCTCTTGGCTTCTGCTCCAAGCGGAAGTGTCACCAGCGCCCCCTTCCTGCAACTGAATGTCCAGGTGTGGCCTTGCACACGTGTGTGAGTGTGGGCGGCATCACCGTGTGTGCCTGGCCCGAGTGCCTGCCCCTCCCCGTGTCACCCCGGCGGAACCTCCTGTGAGGATGGAGTGCCATTTGCTGCAGCCGTGTGACCTCAGCCGGAGCCTGAGACCAGTCTCCCGTGAGCCCTCGGTGAGATGCACGTGGCTAGGCTGCCCTGCGGCCAGGAGCTCGGTGGACTCCGCTACATCCCGGGGAAGGGGCTGGACCTCCTGGCTCCCGGCCTGTGCTGGGTGTCCTCTCCTGTGGCCTGGTCCCCACACCACCAGAGCACTGAGTGTGAGGGGCTTGGTTGGCCCCAGGAGGCCCAGCCTGGTCCCGTGGGCTGTCATGCACTATGCCTGTGGCCTCGGCCGCGCTCTGCAGCCCCAAAGACTGGGGTTGGGTCCTCACTCCAGCCCACGCACTGTACATGTTGGGTGAGTGGGGTCAGGCCCTGTGGTCCCACGTGTAGCCCTGACCTGCTGCCGCCAGACAGGAAGCTGTGGTCAGGGTGGAGTGTCCCCCTCCCCGTCCCTATTTTGGGGCTCAGCCCTGGCGTCACCCACGGATGGCCACTGTCTCCTCTCCCTGGGCATTCTGACCTGGACATGAAGGTGCCATTATTCTTTCCCACGTCTGGCCCTTCCCTGGGCGAGGTCTTGCCATACCTGCCACGCTGGGCCTGGAGGGAAAGTCAGAAGGACAGGGCACCCGGGTCCCGTGTCCGCTGCCCTCACCCTGGTGGCCAGGCTCTGCCTGGTCCTCTTTCAGGGGCTTCGGCTCTACAGTCTTGGATGTCCTGGGCTTGGAGGATCAGAGCCACCAGGTTGCTGACCGCTCAGACTGGCCCCTGCCCAGCTGGCCACCTGCAGAGTGTGTGTGGGAACAGAGAACTACTCAGTTCCCCATCCCCAGCCTGTGGGTCACCCATTCTGCCCTGCATGTTATTAGCCAGTTTCATTGCCACAGGCCATTTCATGTCCTCTGAGAGACTCAGTGTCCCCTGTACCTGGGACCCCTCTGAGTCCCCAGAGGCACCAGCACTGTCCACAGCTGGACTCTGGGCCAGTGCTGTTCCAGGGCCTGGCCCTGTGCATGGTCCCTGGCGGGGGGCCTTGGACTGGCATCAGGGTCCAGGGCTGCCTGGACCCTGACGGACGCAGAGATCGGTGCGGAGTTTTGCATGCGTTTTTTTATCAGCACAGAGTGGTCTCAGGTCAGGTCTGGAACTTACCTTCCCGGCATCCGGGCACTTCCTGCTCCCATCTAGAGCACACCAGAGCAGTGGTGGACAGGATGCGGTCCACGGGGAGCTGGGGCTGGCCTTGGCCCTCATGGGCAGGCGTGGCCATCTCCACAGACAAAGCCGAGGCCACGGAAGGGGAAGACTTGCCGGGGTCTTGGAAAGGTCACGGCAGAGGCCGGGCCTGCGAGCTGTAGCAAGTCCTGGTGTCCCGGGCCTCTGGGCCCAGGAAGATACATCCAACCATGGGGCGACCCCGGGCACCAACCACGGAGGCTCTGACTGTGGCCCAGAGGAGGCGGGCATGGCAGGAGGGCCCAGGCTGGGCTCAGGGCTGTGGGTGACCCCAGAGCAGTTCTACCCGAGCCCCCAAGCCGGCCAGTGCCCTGTGTGTGGAGGGACCTCGGAAGCCTCAGCCCAGCCCCTGGTTCTGAGGCCACAGAGGAAGTCACTATGCCTTTAGCATCGTCTGATCCACTCTCATGACAGACAGGGACACAGAACTGGGGCCTGGGGGCCTAAGCCCGTGCAGGACTGTACCCCCACTGTCTCCTGCCAGGGGTCAGGCCTGGGGAGCTAGGTGGGAGCGCGGCAGGTGCCAGGCTTCCCTCGGGGTCCTGGCTGTGGCCGTGGGGGGCAACCCCTCCAGAGCTCTATGCCCCATGGCTTGGTGGTGGCGAGCCCAGGCTTCTGCTTGACCTGGGCCAGACTCTGCTGGGACTCTCTTAGGCACAAGCGTGACTATTTACTAGAAGGGGTGCACCCGAGGGATTCCTAGAAACACTCCCTCCCTGTGAGTCAGGGGTCGCTGGGACAGAGTCACCTCTGGGTGGGGACCCTGCCTGCAGGCTGTGGAGCTGGCTGTGGTCCCAGCTCTGCCCCCTCCTCTCCAGAGCACCTTGGCTCTGGAAGCCTTGGAACAACAGGCAGGGTCTCTGGGGCCTCTGTGGCCCCCTCAGGGACAGATGGGGTCAGTGGCCTGGCCTGTCACTTGTGAGGCACAGGGGTGCTGCCCTAGTGGGCAGGGGGCAGTGGCTGCCTAGGCTGTGGCACCTCGCAGGTGGTCAGCCAGCAGGAGACCAGGAGCCAGGTGGGTGCCATCCTCCCTGCCCTGTGGTGGCCGGGTGGTCATCTGGCGCATCTGTGGGGCAGGTGGAGTTGCTGGCCACCGCCCCCTTCCCGGGCCCCTCCAGGTAACCCTGCTTTGTGCTCTTTCCCCTCCAAGGGCTCGAGTACCAGCGGCCGCAGCACCAGGTCTCCTGCGATGACATTGAGGTGCTGTCCACCGGGAGCCCCCTGCAGCAGGAGAGCCCTGAGCTGTACCGCAAGGGCACCACCCCTTCTGACCTGACCCCCGATGACAGCCCCCTGCAGAGCTTCCCGGCCAGCCCGGCGGCCACCCCCCCGCCGCCCCCCTCCAGGAACAAGGCGCACTTCTTGCGGCAGGTCTCTGTGGACGAGGAGCGGGGTGGAGACATCCAGATGCTGGTGGAGGGCCGGGGAGGGGACTATGCCCGCAACAGCTGGGGTGAGGAGAGGGCGGGTGGCTCCAGGGGTGTCCGCGGCAGCGCCCTGCGCGGCAGCCACCCCGCCGAGGACTTCCGCACCCGGAGCTCGGGCCACAAGCTGCCCGGAAACCCCAAACCCCGGGAGCGGCGGACGGAGTCCCCCACCACGTTCTCGTGGACTTCCCACCACCGGGCCAGCAACCCCAGCTCCGGGGCTGCCAAGCTGCCCGAGCCGGACGAAGAGCAGCCCAGCACCTACAAGCTGGAGATGAAGCCGCTGCTGAGGATGGACTCGGGCTCCCAGGAGGTGCACCCCCAGAGGCGGCGCCACAGCCGGGGCTCGGGCGGCGAGCGGCGTGCCCCCGAGGACCGGGGCTTTGGGCTGCAGAGACTCAGGCCCAAGTCCCAGAGCAAGGAGAACTTCCGGCCGGCCTCCGCGGAGCCCACGGTGCAGAAGCTGGACAGCCTGCGGCTGGGGGAGCGGCCGGAGCCCCGGCTGCTGCGCTGGGACCTCACCTTCTCCCCGCCCCAGAAGTCCCTGCCTGTGGCACTGGAGTCTGACGAGGAGGCGGGGGACGAGCTCAAGTCCAGCACGGTGAGTGGCCGCCTGCGCGGGTGCCCTCTGCCTGGGGAATCGCCGATTCTCCTCTTGGGGTAGGGCAGCTAGGGGCCCTGGCGCTGTTTCTGTGGGGACCTGGACCGCCCACCAGGTTGGGTGGGGAGAATGCTCAGCCATTCGAGAAAACCCCATGTCCTGGCTCCTGGGCACCTTTGGTTTGGGTGCTGCGCCCACTCCTGGGCTGATGGCCGAGTGCAGTGGAAGCAAGTTGTCCCGTCTGTGGCCTGTTCGTCAGTGGGCGCCGTGGTCCAGGAACACGGCTGCTTTCCTGGGAGCAGGAGAGGGATGCAGCTCTGGGCCGTACCCTGACCTCGGGATCCTCACACCCTTGTAGGGAGCTATTGGGGTGGTGCCCAAGCCAGGATCGTGTGAGACCCCCACTGTGCCAGATGCCCCCTCCCAGGCTCTGTCCTCACCTCTGGGGCAGGCTGGGGATCTGGCCCAGGGCTGGTGCACCCAGGGGAGCCGGGAGGGAGGCCAGCAATGCAGCGGAGGCCTCAGGTCTATAGATGGCAGTGTCCACCCAGCAGGGCCCCTTGCACCTATCTTGGGCCTGGGCTTCGTGGTGGAGCAGGAACCCTGAAGGTCCAGCACTGTGAGGCTCACGGCCAGCCGGAGCCCGCTGGGGTCATGATCCTGCAGGGTGGTCTTGCTGAGGTAGGGGCTCATCTGTCCCACCCCTGGAACCCACGCTGAGGCCCCTCTAGCTGGGCTCCCCTGCTGCCTCCTGAGCCGCTCCCCTCCCCCATGCCCAGGGGCAGCCCTGGTGCTCTGCTGGGACGGCTGGGACCGAAATACCAGCTCACACTTACAACTTCATTTCCCGACGTCGCCGGCGGCTGTGTGCGCGTGGCTATTTTAGGAACTGCAGAGTGATGGGCAGGGGTAGGAGCTGCTGGGAGCGGGCTCTATATTTAGCCTGCTTAACCAAGTTGGAGCTTCCGGGCGCTTCAAAGCCAAGCTCCCTGGGGTTGGCCAGCGTGGGGCCTCCTGGGTGGGTGGCCTGGCCCTCGTGCACCTGAAGGGAGCCCCTGGTGGCACCCCGGTCCCGGCCTCCTGAGTGGCAGGCAGGGCCTCAGGCATTGTCCCCACCCCCGGGGTAGTGCTGTCTCCAGGGAGATAAGGTGTCCCGTCTCAGCTGTCCCTAGTCCCTGCCCAGGAGCCTCGTGGGTGGGGGACTGGGAAGTGGCTTGCCCTACAGTGTCTGTGGCAGGTCAGTGAGTGGCCTTGGAGGGCGGGGTGTCCCAGCTCTGCACACTGCATTGCACCCAGCGTCCTCTCGCCGTGGGCATTTCTCTCCCTCAGGAAGCCCGGCAGTGGGGAGGGGAGCTCGAGGGGACTCATGGGCGGGGAATGGCAAGAGCCCAGCCCAGCACATGCCAGAGCTCCGAGCCCAGCCCGGACTTGAGTCCTCACCCGCTCATCGCTCATCGAGGGAGGGCTGGGTTCTGGCCCCTGGGTGCCGTCACCGCGGGTGGGGATACCAGGGTGCTCTCTGCAGCTCTGTCCTTTGCTCCATCCCTGGGCCTGTTTCTCTGCGAAATGATGTGTGACTGCCGTGGCTGGTGGTGGCTGTAGGTGACAGTGGTGTGTGGACACACACTAGGATCTCCCCACCCAGGGTGCCTGCTTGGCCCTGCCCCAGGACAGTGAGGGACAGTCTCCTTCTTCCTATGAGGGCATCTCCCTGTCCCTCAGGGCTGGCCTTGCCAGCGCCGTGGAGGAGCGGGGGCTGGCATCCCAGCCACCCTAAGATCTTGCCAGCTCAGAAACAGCTCTCTGCCTCATGAGGACAAGGTCCAGGGCCAGCTCACTCCCTCCTGGCAGGCACAGCCCAGGGGCCTGCTCCAGACGGAGGCTGGGCTGGCCATCTGTGTCCTCCCGCAGCCAAATTTGTGAGTTTAGAAAGCCCTGTGCTTCCCAGAGCTTAGTGGAGCAGATTTCGTGTTCTCTTAAGATGCTCTAGCAAGTGTGCGCCCCGCAGGCAGAGCCTCCCTTGGGAAGGCACCTGCAGGCGGTCAGCAGATCAAGGCGCCCGCACTGGGTGCAGAGTGGGGCTGTGGGCTCTGGGGCCTGCCAGGCCTGGTTTAGCTCTCAGTGGTTTGGAAACCGAAGGCCATCTCTGAACGTTTCACCAAACCGGATGGGATATAAACTCCATCACCTCGGGCTCCCAGCATCCTAGGCAGCTGGGCTGGTGGCTGGCTTGAGGACGCCATGCAAGTGTCAGTCAAGCCAGTGGCACAGCCAGGGGGACACCTGACCAGGGACACAGATCCTCAGGCTGCCGGGATCCTGGGCCACTTCTCACTGGGCGTGGAGAGCACCCAGGCAGGACACTTGCATGGGGTGGGCTTTGTGACTGTGCACCTCATGATGCCCCAGGGCCTAGGGGTTCTGGTGATGCCAGAGAGCGACACCGGAGACACCCCCCCCACCCACCTCTGTGGACATTGGCTCTCCTGGTGACAGTTTTTACCACACCCTTTGGCTGCCTGACCATGCAGCCCAGTGGTTCTTGAATACTGAGAGCTGTACAGCCACCAATCCCATGTTCCTGTGACCCTAAAGGACCCACAGGCAACACGCAGTCCCCTCCACAGCCCCAGCCTGGCCCTGGCTGTGTCCTGTCTGTGGATTCGCCTCTTCTGGACACTTGTGACCAGGGGCTCACATAGCAGGTGGCCTCTGTCTGGCTTCCCTCGCCTGGCACTGTGTTTCTCACACATGTGACACATGAGCCAGGGCCTCTCTGTGTCACAGCCGGGTGGTCTTCTGTGGCAGGGACACAAGGCTCCCTGCCCAGTGTCATGTTCTGGACACCTGGTTTCCATTTTGAGGTGGCTGAGAGCACTCATGCACAGGCTTTCAAGTGGATGTGGTTTGGGTGTGATACGTGGAGCAGTGGGAGAGCCAGGTCATGTAGTGATTCCAGCGGAACTTTTGGAGATCTGCTGTGCTTCTGGTGTCTCAGCTGGGCGGGAGGAGCTGGCTGCGGGCAGAGAGCCACTGCCTTCTTTCGAGGAGAGGTGCTGCCAGTTACCGCTCCGCTGAGAAAGCCACCCTCATTCCTGTTTCCCAAAGGTGACCCGTGAAGGGATGGGGTGGCAGGGAGGCGGCTATGTCTGAGGCCTGGGGCCTTCAGCCGAGGCCTGGCCCTCATGGTAGCAGGATCTCTGCCCCGGGAGCCGGGCACACTTGGAGCTGCCCTGCTCCTCGCCCTCTGTGGTGGCTTCCTGTCTGCGGTCAGTGTGGGGAGAGAGGTCCTTCCCAGGGGCTCACAGCTGTGGGCGGACCGGGGCAGCACTGGGGCAGCACTGGGGAGGCTGCCGGGCCTGGTCAGTCCTGTGCCTGTGGCCCGGGGCATGGGGGTGCTGTGTGAGCATATCCATTCTTGGGCCAGGCCCCTCGGGGGGAGGCGGCATCCCCCATGTGGCAGGCATGTGCTTTTCAGCACTCAGCGACACCTGGTCTCAGAGGACGGCTCTGCTGAGGTCCACTGCAGAGTGACCTCTGCCTGTCCTTGCTGGCGTGGCCGCCCACAGGCAGGGTTGCCTGCAGCCGTCACTGCAGAAGGGAGCCCCGGGGGTCTGACTGATGCGAGGCAGCTCAGGAGCACAGAAACACTGCGGGAGGGTGGCTGGGCTCAGTGAGCGAGCCCAGGAGGCTACAGGCCACTCTGGGCGGGCCTGCTGGCCCAGGCTGAAGCTGACATCCGGTTCTCCCGGAGCCGCCCGCTGCCCGGTGCCAGGTGTGTTCAGAGGGGCCTGGATTCTTCCCCAGGGGTGCCCTGTGACCACCTGTGACCACCTGGGACCCCAGAAATAGACTTATCCCGGCCCCTCAGCAGCAGTTCTGCTGTTGGGCCGGGATGGGTGGCCACCACCGGCCACGCTCACCTCTCCTCTGCTTCTGTTCCAGGGCTCGGCTCCCATTCTGGTCGTCATGGTGATCCTGCTCAACATTGGAGTTGCTATTTTGTTTATCAACTTTTTCATCTGATACGATTGTCTCAACCGCAGAAGTAACGGCATACAGAAGACCTTTAAGAGCAAAACGGCAAAGGGAAGATCCGAGCTTGGACAGCCCCCCAACTTCCAAGTCCTTTCACAGAAGAACACCATGAGTGGGTATTACTCACAGTTTGCCTTTTTTTCTGGGTAATGTTTTTTGGATTTTAGCCAAAATTCTTCGCTTGTAAACACTCCGCTGTGTGGCATGGCAGGAGGTGGCCAGCACGCCGACCCTCCAGCTGGATGTGGAGAGAAGGGATCCCGGCGAACCAGCAGCAAAAAAGAAAACGTCACCGCGTCGTCACTGTCCTCACACTTCGGGTCGGGGGTGTGCGAGGTGGTAGCCTTGGGGGAGCCCAGCTAGCCAGGCGGGACGCAGGGGAGCAGCCACCTTAGGGACGTGGGATGTTGAGCTTTTCCTGTCTGGAATAGCTGCTGACGTGTCCAGGTGTGAGGCACAGGGAACGCGTCCCGCCCCAGCTGGGACAGCCCAGGCCTTTTCTACTCTCACTCTGTGCTGCACACTTCGGTGGGGGAGGAGGCCAGGCCTCCTCGCCCCCCAGGAAACAGACCATGACCCCTCCCTCTCGGCACTGCCCCTCGGCCTTGTGAGGCCGCCTTCCCACACGAGTCTTAAAGCAAAGTCCTTACTTCTCCGCGTCCTCCGCCCACTCATCGTTTGCCCGGTCCAGGGAGGCTGTGCTGTGGACGTCCGGGGCCGACCCTGCCCCGGCCGCTCTGCCGCACGCCTGGGCTCTGAGCATGTGGCGACTTTGCACTTAGTATGCAGGATGTATATTCAGGCTTCTGTGTCCCTGGCAGTGACCCCGGTGTGGGACGTCACCTCTTGCTGTTACTGACCTCCACGGGTTCTCACATCTTTGTACTGTGCCTGCCTCGACTTCCCCTAACAGATATGCATATTCCCTCCAGATGCCTCAGTGCTGCTCCACAGTGGGTCTGGTCTCGGGACAGGAATGTCGTTGAAACCCAGTGGCTTGAATCTCCCTAGAAACTGTTGCATATCCAGTACCTCCCTGATGTGCAATGTAACTTGTTTCAGTCAGACAAACAGTCCCTTCTGTTTCTGCCTCCTCTCCCAGGGTTGCCCCATTGCCCGACAGGGCAGCCAGGGGTGCGGGGCCCGTGGCCCCAGCTCTCGTGTGCACACACGTGCCCGGGGCGGTCCAGGTGCATCCGCGCGTGGGACCCTGTGCTCCTGCCCGAGGAGGCCCTGGACGTGACTCCCCGTCAGTCTCCTTGGGTACAGCCCGTCTCATGGACTCTGCCTTGCTTTGCTTATGTTTAGCTGTTTCTCTGCTATCTTTCGAGCAGATTTCTTTACTACACTGCACTGGATTGCTATATTTTTAACCAGAAATAAACTAAAGATTAGAGCATGTTCCAGTTACATTCAGTTTTGTTGTTTTCCGTTATCCATTCACTCCCCATTCCTTCACGGGTGGTTTAGGGGACACAAGAGGGAGGGAGGCTCAAGAGGTGACTCGGTGCGTTTCTGAGGATGTTGCTTTTCAAGGGATATTCCATCTCTTTGTACATCTTACTTTCCGTTCCTCTTTTTTAATAACAAGCAGTTGCTGCAGATCTGAAGGTGAACCAAATAAAGATTCCTGCTCTTTGTAGCCCTGAGAACCTTCCATGTGGGATATGTGTTTTGTACTTGTATATCCTGGTCACCCTGGGCACACAAGGGCACCTCCGCTGCAGGTACCCACGCACCATCACGAGACTCGCACAGCACGGTGCAGGGCCGTGCGTGTCCCTCGGCGGAAGTGCTAGTGGCTCCTTGCCCAGTGGCTTTCCCAGGTGACTGACCGGCACGGCACTTGTCTGCTGCTGGGCACGTGACCGAGTGCAAGCCCTGCGCTCACCTGCAGCGGGTGTGGAGGGGACAGCCACTGCCCTGACATTCCTGGGGAATTCGGAGTGACTCTGCTCGAGACTGAGACAGCCCGGGTCCAGGGAGGCCTGGAGAGCTGCCCTCAAGCTGGCTTCCGCACAGGTGCCCTGCCGTAGCCGGAGGTGTTCCTGTCTGTGCAGAGCCCGTCTCGTTGCCCAGGGAGGGCAGCGGCTCTCGGTGGGGTGGGTTCCAGTGCAGACCAGCGGAGTCTGAAGACCAGAACAGCCTCCTCGGAACCCCTTCCTGCCCTTAGTGACTTTCCATGCTCCAGAGGTGAAAACCGGAGCACAGAGAAATGCAACTGGCCCAAGGCCCTGCCAGGCCCTGTGGGGCATGGCCACTGCTCCTGCTCCTGGAGACCAACTGCGAAGAGGTGGGAGAAGCGCTCTGTGCAGCTTGGCTGTGTCCCCCTCCAGCAGTCCGAGGAATCCCCTGTGCCTTTTGGCTGCAGCCAACTGAAAAATATTTACCATCTTTTGTATTCTAAGTTTGTTAGCACTCAGGACTCGAAGATAGCGTCACGCATGTATGAGTCCAAAATCATTGGTAAGAAAGATGATGACACAAAGCGGCAGCATAGCTACCGAGATGCAACAGCCGCAGCCCTGACTGCTGAGGGCAGGGAGAGGCCCGAGACGCACTTCGCCAGCTTCCCCGCCACGCCCAGCACTGGAAACCCCTGGGCTGCACCAGGTGGGCAGAGTGGGATGGGCTCTCGGTGATGGTGACGCACAGGCGGGATTGCGGCCTGCCCTCACGGGCCCTGGCTCCACCCTGCGCGCTCCTGCTGGCCTATGAAACAGCTCGTTAGGCCCTTGAAGGTGAAGGTCTCGGCGGACTCCTATGGGCACCGGATGCTAAGCCCGAGGCATTGGGGAGGCCCAGTAGAAGAACGTTAGGGGACTACCTGGAACCTCGTTTTGTACTTCGTTTTGTGCTGTCCTTTAAAGCCTTCCTAGCATCTGAACCGCACCAGTGCTGCTCTGTTCCCGCCTGGACCTGTGGGCTGGAGGCCTAGGCTGTCCCCCAGGTGCCGGCAGTGCCACGGCCCAGTCACAGCCAGGACGTCCGACGGCCCGGAGGCCTCTCCCGGGACGCCTGCCAGCTCACTCCGCGTGGGCAGGGGACCTTGCTCAAGATGCCGGTGGAAGCCGCCTTCTCCTCTACATTAAGCTCGGTCTCATTAACTCTTCACAGGTCTCGTCTTCCAGCTGTTTTTGCCTTTGGTCTTATAAACAGCATAAAGGTGCCTACTAGAGTTAAAAGCATGTTTCCACAGCTGCATGGCTCCTGATTTTTCCCACAGTCAACCGACGGGGACTCCGACCAAGGACTCTATCCCAGGCCATGGAATACACAGGGTGACGGTTGTTTTTATACCGAATTTTTCCTCTTGTCCCAGACAAGATTCTGCTCCTGCACAATGGCAGGACAGCAAGTGCGGAGGGAGGGAAGGAGGTGGGGCCGCGGCTGACAGCTCGGGTCTGCTCAGCTCCGTCCTCCGTGGGCAATTCAGTCAGCCAGCCCAGACTGAGAACTCATCTGTCTCCAAGTGCCAAGAAGTGTTGCTAACTCAGCCTTAAAAGAAGCAAGAAAAAGTATAGTTGCTTTTGTTAAAAAGCGCTAAGCCGCATCCTCCCAGTGCAGCCCCATGTCGAGGGTGCAAACTCAGGGACAAAGCAGGTGCAAAGCAGGAAACCCAGGCCTGCAGGCCCCAAGACCCACGGAACTGTGTGATGCACCCGAGCCGAGGCAGGCAGCAAACCTGTGTGGTCGCCTGTTTGCCAGAACGGGGACCTCACGAGCACCTCGGAGGATGCCAGTCTCCAAACTCCAGCCCACGAGCTACACACATGCTGGCTTTGGAGTTTGTTTGCATGTGAAATTCATACATGGAAGGGCCTCAGGTATGGGCGGGACAACACGTTTTGTTCCAGCTTGTCCCTCCCTTCAGAGGAGAGTTGGGGGGCAGGGCACAGTAGGAGACAACAAGCTCACACAACAGCAGCAGGGACCTCATATACCTACCTCATCCTGGCCTGGCCGGGCCCCCACACGCACCCACCCGCTGCTCAAGGCACAGACCCCTCAGACGGACGCTTGGCTGAGTACCAGGCCGCCGTGCCCCCAGGTGTTCACGCCCCTGCTACTTATCCTCCACGTCTGAGGTGCCTGGGGTCATGGGTCTGCTTCCCCTGCGTGGTGACACCTGCAGCCCAGCCTGGGTAAGCTTCTGACCCCTGGTGGCTGAGGTGGAGTCCTGCTGGTGGCACCTGCCGGCACACTACTCTGCCGGAGCTGTTTCCCACAGCAGCCGGTGTGTCTCTCCTTGCTGCCTCCCCAGGGGGCTGGCTGTGAGGCTCCCCGAGGCCCGAGACCACCGAGCGTCCTGCGTGGGGTCCCGTCTAGACTGGATGTTGTTCATGGTGCTGTGTGCATCGTACCCACAGCCAGCTCACGCCCAGGGTTTACGACCTATCCTCAATGGCTTTTTTTTTTTTTTTTTTTTTGAGACAGGGTCTCACTGTGCAGTTCAGCCTGGCCTTGAACTCACTTTGTAGCTCAGGTGGCCCTTGAACTCAGCATGATTCTCCTGCTTCAGCCTCCTGAGAGCTGGGATTATGCTCAGCTCTTGGTACTGGGAATTGAACTCATGACCTCATGCTTGCTAAGCTAAACCCCGGCCCCAACATCATCATTCTCAAGTGCAAGACTGCTCACTCTAGGCCCAAACCTCCACCATGTCTCGGTCCAGGTCCGCCAGGTAGACCCCGGTCAGGGAGGTGGGTGGGCAGACACCCCAGGTGGCTCCTCAGGCTGGAGGGAGGCAGGGTGTGAGGGCACAGGGGAGCCGAGTGGGGCATGGTCCTCCTTCTGATCTGAGGCCGAGTGTCCGGGAATCCCAGCCACCTGGACGTGGGCCAGGTGAGACCTGGCTTCCAAGGCACCTATGGTCTGCCAGCCCGTGACCTGTGGGTGGCATCAGGGCCCAGTGCCACCAGGGGCCACGGGCTGGCGGGCCTAATCCTGACCCGCCGCTCCTCCCTTCCACCCTGACTGCTCTAGCTGGGCTCCCAGTTTCCAAAGAATCAGTGCCAGTGGCCCGACTGAGGGCACCCCAGGAGGGTGAAGTGCCACAGCCTGGCGCAGACTCAGAGTCCTGACCTAGCGGCCCTCACCCTCCTCTCCTCTCCTCAGCGCCTTCCCCTGCGCCGTAAACCCCGTGCAAATGCAGTGAGTAGGAAGCACACGCAGCTGTGTACGACTGTCCCTGTGGGCAGAGTGGCCGGTTACCTTGGCCTGCGTTTCAGCTGGCAATGGCTTGGGTGATGGCACGCTGGAAACAAAGTGACCTTCTCTGATGAATGTAACTGTTTAGATCCATATCACTGCTATGTCTGTCACCTTCCGGAAAAAATAAGGGACACTTGGTATTGAAGACAACTTGCTCCTTTTAGTAATAAATGTCCTTTGAAATGATGGAGAGCTTGTTTCACCTCATTCTAAACCAACGTCTATCCCTCAAGTCCCTCCTGCCACCAGGGTATAGGACGGGCAAGGCCAGTTCCTCTGGAAGGCATGGAGCTGTCCCCCCTGCCAGGCACGGCCGTGACACCCGAAGACTTCCTGCGCGGGGCAAGTGTGGTACGCGCAGATCTGAAATGAACGACCCCAGCCCTGCCTCTTCCGTGCGATGACAGTTTCCTCCACCCGTCGGGTGTGAGCCCGACTCCTGTCCCAACCATGTCCTGCACCTGTGAGGTGAGGGTGCCCAGCAGGAAGCCCGGCCTCCCAGGCTAGGTGGGTGACGAGTAAAGGCCATGGCATGCACGCCTGTGCACAGAGCACCTAGGGGTGGGCAGGGCAGGCTCTGCCCCCTAGGGCCTCACAGTGGGGCCTTGAAAACCTACCTCCATGCCTTCACCTTCCACTTTCCTTCCTCATGGGGTGACCGCCCCAGCCCTCTCCAGAAGAGCCCCAGAACCTCCCAGCAGCTCAGCGGGCTGAGGGAGTGGCGGTGAGGGACACCTTAGGCTAGAGCTGGCTGGGGCCACCTGCTGTGTCAGTAAGTGCCTCAGTCTCCTCAGGGGTCCTCGTGTGCCTTCTGGGGTGTCTGGCCCAGGTCTGGTGAAGCAGTGACGTCTCTGTGGAGTGCGGCAGGCAGCTCCCAAGGGAGCACTGTCCACCCCTAGAGGACTCCTCTGCGGAAAGCTGTCACCCCGCAAGCGTCCTCCCTGCCACGCACCTGTGGGGTGTGTGTGTATATACACGCATGTGCATGTGCATGCCAAGTGTGGGCTGTGTCTGGTCACCCAACTGTGATGCGAATGGGCTGATTTGCGTGGGGAAGGCTTTTTCTCGTGCACCCTAGAAGATGCTGCCCCCCAGCCAGCCAGGCCTGCTCGGCACCGCCTCAGCGGAAAACTCAGCTTCCGCATGGAGTAACCCCGCTGTCACACCGCAGCCAGCGAGGCACGCTGTGGATTGCTGAGCTTAGTCAGCGGCTCCCTTCATTTCTGTCCAGTCCAACCAACTGGAGAAGGGCGGCCCCTGCAATGCCCCCCACACTCATGACCCACAGCACAGCCTGTGAGGCCAGCTCGGGTGTCCAAGGAACAGGGGAGGAGCCCCACGCAAGTTAGGGTGGCTGCGGTGCCGCCAGGCATGTGAGCCAGAGTCCTGCCCCAGGCATCTGTCCCCAGAGTGCAGGAGGGCTGTGACACCAGCCTTGGAGCCAGGGGGAGAGGGACACCCATGGCAGGTCCCACGGGCACACAGGCCACTGTACTCATCCTGAACATGGGTGCCCTGGCGGCACCCTCACCCCTGCCGTCCCTGCCAGAAAGCGAGCCAATGCAGTGCCACAGTCAGCCGTGCCTGGGTGCGGAACGGCGACCCCGGGACCACGGCTCTTCGGGACCCACCCTGTCCTTCCCGACTGACCTTGAAGCACCTCCTTCCAAAGCCTCCCTAACCACTGGCCACTCTGGAAGAAAAAACGGGCCCTTCCGCAGAGCAGGCACCCAGCGCTGTGCAGCAAGGAGGGTAGGCTGGGCTGCGCCACGCCTGGACTGGACGGCCACCTGGCTCCGCCCAGAAGGCTGCAGAGAGAGGCGGTGCGCAAACACTGAGCCAGTTCAGCTCCGTCCCCCATGCAATGCACCCCGCGCACACACACTGGCCAAGTGACCACCACTGCCGTCGGTATGCTGGGTTCCCTCAGCACCCCCAGACAGGCCACCTGCACATCCAGACAGCTGGTAGCCCCAGGGGACAGTACCTGCGGCTTTCTGGTTTCTACCAGCTAGATTTACCGTGCCACGAGCGGAGTGTGAGTGAGGGCCGGCAGCCGGGGGTCCCTCAGGCCGGCTCTGGTCCTAGCCACCACAGCACACACTTGTGTCCAGCCAGAGGAGCGCGGCAGCTCCCAACCAAGTGGCCCTGATTTGCCTGAGGCTGATGCGCTAAGAGAAGACAACAGCTGGGACAGCCTGTGGCCCTTCAGTCACGGTGGCTCCACTCTCCCCCAGCTCAGCTTTCACCACCTGAGCCCTGCTCCTGCCAGGAGTCCAGCCGCTCTGCCAACCCTAGGGTGATGAACAGGAGGCTGAGGCAGGAGGACTGCTTAGCGTTTGAGGCCAGCCTGAAAGGGAATCCGCACCAGTATGAACTGAAAGTCCAACTGCAAAATACAGACTCATCTGCTGTCATCAATTCAGAGCAGACGCCAGTCCCCGTGTTAGGACACCGGACTCCCCAGCAGTGCATGCCCAGCCCCGGGGACCAGGTCCAGGGGGTGCTGGGTGCTGATGTGGACGGGGGTGGCAGAAGCCCTGGCCCTCTGGCTTCTGCTGGTTTCTGTCCTCTGCCATTTTGCAAATGATGACCTCTGCCAGGTCCTTCCCAAGGCCACGAGGGAAGATGTAGACAGGAGAACATCCAAAACTGTTGCCAAGCGACCCACAGAGCCAAGCCGAGCCAGGCCGGGCCACCGGGACAGACACAGCAGAGAAAAGCAGGTCCTGCTGCGCCGTGCGGGTCTGGCGTCCCAGGCGCTCCTCCCCTGGTGCCGTCCACACAAGGAAAGCCCACAAAGCGCGCAGAGTGGTTTTATTAGAGGAGAAACGGCCGCCCTGTCGCCCTAGCCCGACCCTGCTGCTCCTCCTCCTCGCCAGGAGACCCGGTGGCCGTTCGCTCGCACCCCACAGCACTAGTTCACGGCCCTCCGGTCCCCAGGTGGCCGCTGTGGCACGGTGGGCTGGATTGGTGAAGCAGGTCTCTGCCACGGGCTACACCTGCTTCGGCGCTGTCCCCTCCTCAGCACCGGGGCCTGGGGTGTCACGTGCGAGCTTCGGCCTGTGCCGCTCTGTCCCGGCCAGGGAGTCCACGCGCTGCTCCCTGGGTGCCGCCTCTGGGTGTTGTGGCTCTTCTTGGCAGAAAAGGGCAATGAAAGAGAGACACTGAGCACAGGGCCACACAGACAGGATGGTGACTTGCAGGACCCAGAGAGGCCGTGCGCCCTGCTGTCACCAGCAAGCCCCCGAGCCACCCCAGAAACCCCACCCGCTTCGAGCCAGGCACTCGTGGGCACGAGTCAGGCTGTGGGAGCCTCACCTCGCTCCTCCTCGCTGTCCTCGTCCAGGTCCTCTTCTCCCCCCTCTGCACCCTCGGCTGAGTCGCTGTCCTCATCTGAGTCCGTCTCCTCCAGCCACTCCTGGGTCTCTTCAAAGGTGAGATGAACGTGGAGATTCTCACTGTGCTCCAGGGACGGGGGCCTGGGATGTGTGCCCTAACTTCCCTGCCTGGCGCCTGGGATGGGTAAGGAGCCGAGGGCTGGACCAGGCGGGCAGGACAGAGCCTCGCTCCTCATGGATGCAGGCCGCTCAGTGGAGGCTGCTTTTGCCCCGACTCAGCAGACACACACAGCTTTGAGCCCCTTCTCAAACACATGTTCTGCCTTCAGTTTTCAAAAAACAAGTAACGGGCTGGGCCCGACAGCAGTAAGAGGTAAATGGGACGCAGGGTTCAGAGCAGAGCCAGTGTGTGGGTGAGGAGGAGCCGGGCGTGGTGGCACACACCTGTCACCCCAGCACTTAGGAGGCTGAGGCAGGAAAATCGCCTTGAGTTAGAAGCCAGCCTGGCCACAGGCTCCACAGCATGGGCCTAGGCGGGGTGGGGGTGGGGGTGGGGAGTGTGTCCTGCCTGGTCTGTGGTCAGGAAGGCACGTCCCCCGTGGGCCAGGTACTACCAAGGGGCCCAGATCCTGGAACACCACAGGTCCCAGTCTTAGGAAACAGGCCTAGAGGTGAGGCTCCCTGGGGTGACATGGGTGACAACAAGGACCCTGCCCACACACACACATGCACACACCCAGCCCGCTTACTGGGGTCCATCTCCACCAAGGCCTTCCACTCCTCCATCCTGTGCAGGTCAAGGCAGTACAGGTCATTGAGAGTCACCTGGCGGTCGCCAGCCTCAAACATCCCTCCATAGACATAGAGCAGCCCGTGCTTGACAGCCAGCATGGCGCTCGAGCGTGGGCACGGCTCGGCCCTGGCGCTGCTACATTCCACGGCGCCCTCGTCCTCCGCAGGTGGGGCCTGGCCCACCGAGCCCGGGGCCTTGAGCACTTGTTTAATGGTCACCACGGTCCCGTCCTCAGACACCACCTCCTTGACCACCTCCAGGGGCGCTGGGGCGCCGGCTGGCCCCAGCTCCTGCCCATCAGCGCCTGCGGGCTCCTCGGCCTGGCCCCGCCTCCGCTTCTTCTTCTCGGACTTGGGGCCCTGTCAACAGAGCAAGGGTGCAGAGCTCCAGCTGAAGGGATGGCGCTGCCCCGAGTGCCCCCATGGGTCTGTGGAGACAGGAGCAGGTGCACTGTCCCCCTCCAGGAGAGGGTGCTCCCCAGAATGGGGCTGGGAGACCCCTGCTTGCTCACATGGGGAGGATGCCCAGGCACAAGCTGCTGCTCGGATCCTGTGAATCCGGCTCTCCCAGAGGCTGCAGCAGCCCGTGACCCCGGACCCTACCCTCTGCTGAGGACAGAGCGGGGCCTCAACCCGTGTGCACCCCAGGAGTTCTCCCACCAGGCCCCTCCTCAGGACCACCGTGCATCTGCCCTGTCCTGTCCTGTCTTCCTGGCCGAGGTACAGCTACATCTGGACCCTTCTCTGCCTCAGCTGATTCCTCAGACTCTCATCCTTACAAGTGACATCTGCCATGTTACAATCAAAGGCCCCAACTGCCACGGCCTCCTGATCTACCGGAGTCAGACCCCCACTCTAGTACCAAGACCTACTCTGTACCCAGGACCCATCGACAAACCCCAAAGGAAGCTTTTTGGGGCCCCTGCCCTATTGAGGCGGCGAGCAGTTTGGGAACAGCACACGAACCTTCCTTCTGGGCTCAGTGCTCCGGACAGCAGCAGAGAAGCCCCCCGCCCCGCCCTGCACAGGATAATCTGCTCGGGGGTGACCACTGAGCCCGACGCCTCGACCACACCCGGCTTCCTTAGGACCCTCTGACAGGCCTGGGTCTGCAGCAGGCCTGACCTCACACAGGCGACCTGAGGCTGACGGGTTCCTCTTGGGACTGTCTCTCACTGTCCTGCCTGTGCTGGGCAGGTCCTGGGTGGCAGCTACCCGGTGGGAAACCAGGGACCAGCTTGGGCCACAGAGGCACTCCTGAGACCCTTCTGAGAGCCCTGATGCAGCCCTGCCATGCAGCCGGGCCTACTCCCCATCCCGGTCAGGCCCAGGAGCACCACCCACCAGCCCAGTCCGGGGAGATGACGCAGCGCTCTCCGAGCCCCCTACCTTCAGCTGCCCCGAGAACCAGCGGTTCTTGGTGGCGTCGTAGAAGTACAGGTCGTTGAAGAACACCCCCTCCAGGCTCTCCTCGTCCTCCTCGTCACAGACGCCCCCGAAGAGCACTGTCTGCTGATTGGGGGCTATGGCCACTGAAAAGCCAGACCTTGGGGAGGGCCTGGCCCCTGAGGGGTTAATGCGGGTCCACACCCACTTGCCTGAGGAGCAAGGAGACAGCGTCAGAGAAGCAAAGGGGACTTGAGAGCTGGACAGGACATGCTGAGCCCCCGTGCCCCACAGATGAGCAGCTGCAGGCAGAAGCACAGTGCCTCTGCAGAAAAACAAAGCGGACACTTTCACGCTCCCCCAGGCTGCCCTCCTCTGGTGCCCGGTCACTGCCCCGGGGCCACGGCAAGGCGTATGGGAGACCCTGGGAGGCTGCAGCCGCAGGAGGACTCGGGCCAAAAGCAGGATTTGTGTGCAGGCCACAGTGGTGGGGCAGTGAGGACCTGGTGTGGCCTTCCCTGAAGTCAGGTCCTCCCTCCCAGGCCCATGCCACACCAGGCCAGACCTAGACCCACATGGCCAGGGTCAGTGCTCCTGCTGCCAGGACCCACTCTCCGTTCTTCCTGGCGAGTGTCCGATTTACATGGCCCGGTATGAAGTAGAGCAGAAAACCTTTCCACCACTTACAGGTTAAAAAAAGATTTCACCAGGCATAGCAGTTCATGCCTGTAATTCCAGCACTTTGGGAGGCTGAGGCAGGAGGATCACCAGTTCAAGCCCACCAGGACAACTTAGTGAAACTCTATGTCAAAATTAAAAACAGTACGGAGAAGGGATATATTGCAGCATGAAGGCCCTAGGTTGAAACCCAGTACCACTTCAAACACACAAGACTCCTTTAAAGACCCACAAGTAACCACAAAGCAGCAGCCCCCCCTTCCTTTCTCTCACCCCAAACTACTCACAGCCCCAGCTTCCTAGCAAACCTGTGGGGCTGAGAGCGGATGCACAGTCATCCTGCCCCAAAGCGCCTTCCACAATGACCTCACCCAGGAGCACGAGCCGTGTCACGATCGAGCGTGCAAGGGGATCGGGCTGCAGGGCATGCTAAGGGTGCGCCCCAGCTCAGCGCTCCCTGCCAGCCGCGCACCCGTAGGAGGGGAGCACAGCTTGCCTGCTGCCCTCTGCCCACAGCCAGGTGGCCAGCTCAGTACCTTCGCCCCCTTCCTCATGCTTCAGCAGAAACATATCGGAATGCTGGGTGCCTCTGTCCACGTCTTTCTTGACTCTCTGTAAAAAGAAAAGGGTCGGTGAGGGCCACCCTGCGGCTCTGGTGACGGCCTCGAAAGCCCCACAGCTAGGGGACACGCGGGTGGGAGGGAGCAGATAAAGTGAGCCTGAGTCCCTTCAGCCTGCCCTCACCAGCAGACACGAGGCCGTGAAAACCCATCACGCTGCAGACGGCCACAGGAGCAGCACGGCACCATCCTGAGACTCCCACAGCGCTGGACACCTCATTCCCACTGCTGTGCACGGCCGTACCACCACCCTCTGACAGTAAGCCCACGGCAGCGCACTGCGGAACTGGTGCACAGAGACGTGTGCAGCCACGAACCACCATGCCCTGCCTTGAACCTCAGCCTAGTGCTGCCTGACCTCGCCCGACCCAGCCAGGCACTGCCCACCCGAGCCACAGTGCACCCCCCTTCCCTGGATCCCAGTGCCTGCTGCCTGCCGAGTGAGACACACATGCAGGTGGGGTGCTCTAATTCACATTGCCTTCTTGCTGTGCTATCTGCACCGAGTCCCTGTCCGTAGCGCACTTTGGAAGCGGAGACATGGTACAGAGCCCCTGGACCCTGCACCCAGCCTAGCCACTCCTGTCTCCTGCGGGCTTGCTGCGTGCTGCACTTGATGAAGCAGCTGTTAACCTGTCCCTGCCCTTCCTTCGTGTCCCTTTCTGCCCCAGAACCTGTCAAGGACCCCTACGTCATCGTGTCTCCCTGAGCTCCTCTGGGCCAGGACAGCTGCTCAGACTCCTGTCACTGGTGACCGTGTCCAGTGCACTGCTCAGGCGCCTTGCCTGTCTGCCTGCTGCTCCTTCCTGGGGAGATGGTGTGGAGACTGCTCGGTCTCCAGAACTGCCTTCCTGGCCCTTCTCGTGGTCACTGCAACCTGTCCCTGCTGAGGGCCTGCTCACCTGGCCGAGCAGTCAGTTCTGGCCCAGGAAGTCTCACTCTGACTGCCTGTGCATCCTGTGCTCTCTGGGACACTGCGTGCCCAGCCAGGCATCAGGTGTGGACAGTGCATGCCACCTCCACCCTGCAAGCCACAGCCTGGGGCAGAGCTTCCCTGAAGGGCAGACCGCCTCCTCTTCCTGTTCAATCAGCCTGGCTCTGCTGGCTGCCCACACGCTGGGGGGAGCACTCTCTGTCCACCGGTGAGGCAGGCTTTGTCATGCTGCCTGTCGTAGAGCTGCAGGATGCCTGAGGCTGCACAGGCTGGCGTGTGGCGTGGAAAAGCCCTGGGTGCTGTTGGGTGGAGTTCTGGCCACTGTCAGGAGGGTGGGGGAACTATTCTGCTTCTGAACAAGTAAACAACCAGTGGAACTGTTCATCTTAGTGTGCTCCAATAACAAACTAACACTACCCCTACCCACTGATAACTCATTAAGAGCTGCGCACCTTCCACTGACGTGTTGTGTTACCTGGAAGCACCACCCGGGGGAGACAGAAGCAGCAGACAGAAGTGCCCTCCCGCCCCCTCCCCACACTCGGCCTCACCTGCTTGGAGTAGCCTCCATAGACCACGATGCTGCCCTGGGGGGTGACGGACATCTGGCAGCCTGAGCGTGGAGTGGGTCCGAGCCCCGACGGGGACAGCTTGCTCCACGTGAACGTGTCCAGGCTGAAGGCATACACGTCATTGTAGTAGACGTAGTCCCTGGTCGGAAGAGCACAGCACAGAACGTCAGCCGTGACAGCTCGGAGGGCAGGCTGCTGGCAGGAGCGCTGGTCTAAGGGCACATGCTCACTCTCACTGGAGCCGGTTTAAACTCATGTGAAAAGCTGCAAACCCGTGAGTTTCGTTTAAAAACTAGAAGTGGGGCCAGCCCACAGAAGCAGAGGAATTCAATCTGAAAGTCATGCTGGGTTTCCCTGCCTTGTTGGCAAGCTCACAACTCCCAAACGATTACACTAGGCGCTCTGTAAGGAACTGCGGTCCAAGTGAGGGGTGAGGAGAGCTATCTGCAGCCTGAGACCGGGGACAGGGCGGGAGAACAGGCACAGGGCAGAGCAGCACCCAGAACCAAGGGACGGGAGTGGCCCCTCGGCATCCCCAACCCCAGCGGGGCAAGGAGGCCCTGAGGCAGCCCAGGGGCGCTGCAGCCCGCTGCACTCAGTGCCCTGGGACACAGGCGCCAAAGGGGTCCTCGTGCAGTGCAATATGGAGACTTGCTACCACAGGGTGACTGTCACAGAGCGAGATGCTGCTCTCCAGTTATGTAGGAAGACTAAGGATCCTACTCTGCTTGGAAACAAACACTCTCCCTCACTCCTGTGGAGCCACGCAGCTGTCCAGATGCTGGCCAGAGGGGCTCCACACTGCACACAGTGCAGCCAGCACCGAGAAGAGCGGCTGTGGCCAGGCCGGCCAGGGCTACTGCCACCCTCAGAGAGCTGGGGAGCAACTTGCCACAGCTGCCACAGCTGCCACGCAGACCGGCAAGCTCCCTCTGGGGGACAGCTAGTAATAGACCGGGCACGCAGAGGACCCCAGCTCCTAAAAGACTTGCTACGTCCCACTCCGTCCTCAGGTTTTCAACTGCAGATTTCCAGTGAAGAGATTCTGTCCTCAGGGAAGAGCAGCGACTGCTTCAAGGACAACTCCGACAGCTGGTACCAAGTCAAGCTACTTTAACTCAGTGGAGGCCATGTGTGTGACAGTACTGCCATTTTTTTGTATGTGCAAAATACTTCCTAAACAATTTTAAACAAAGTAACAGATAAAGCTCTGAAAACGTAGTTTCAAGACAGTTCCAAGGTAAAAGCCTCGGTAACACTGATTTGATTTCATCAGGGCAGAGAGGGAAGGCAGGACCGAGCTCACTGGCACAGGGGAGGGTGCCCTCCCGTCCTCCACAGCGCTTCAGAGGACAGGCGCGTCTGCTGCCAACACCAACCTTGCGCTCTCGTGGAAGCCACCAAAAAGGACTAACTGTCTCTTCCAGGCCACCATCCGATGTCCACTCCGACCTGAAGGACCGCCTGTTGACCTAAAATTAAGCAGGGTTAAAAAGCCATGAAGACGCTTAATTTCCAGTTGCTTTCTTAAAACAGTGCTTTCTGTTTTCCAGGCACTTTCTGAGCACCATTTAATCTGAACCACAAGCTACCACAGCTACCCCGATAGTCCAGCTACCTCCTATGAAACTACTGACCCTGGGGTAGAGCTCTCTTTGGTGGAACATAGGAAAGTGAATACCATGAAATAAACGGCTTTAACATGGAGCATGAACCACAGCAAGGTGAGCCACAGGTGAGGAGAGACGCTTTCACACATACAAGTGGCAAGCACGCTGTTCCCAAAACACATGCAGTAAGGTGGGTGACTCAGTGAAGGTGTGGGTGATGAAGGTGAATGAAGGTCCCAAAGTATAAAAATGGGAGAACCAGGAAGAACTGAAGGTGGCTGATAAACCACGAGGGAAAGCTCAGCATCACTCGTGGCGGAGAACACAAACCAGACCCAGAGGGGCATTTATTCGTCTCAACAGCCTCGTGATGCAGTTACCATCCTGTTCCCATCTCAGAGACCCGACAATCAAGACCTGCAAGGCGAGAAGCCTACGACCCTGTCTGCACCACCCCACACCAAGCACAAGTCTCAGCCCCCACAGAACCCTACCACCAACACAGACCACACAGCATGCCAGTGCCTTCACGTTCACAGGAAACTGCCTCACTCTCAGTTTCTTACACGCTGGCCATGCCAATCTCCCCGCCCTCTGTCCCCATGGCACCTCTGGGAGGTCAGGCTCCCCTGGGAGCTCCTGCTCGTCACTGAAAGCCAGGACCTGTGCTCAGCCTGTCCCTCGCAGTCCCCAGACGCCCTGCCAGTGGGCACCTAGGAACTTAGCTGCAGGGTCGGAACCAACTCCGCATCAGTCTGCGAATGAGCCTTCTTCTAACTGAGACTCAGACCTGGCTTTAAGGTGGCCCCACTAGGTGGGTTTAGGTGAAGACCCACTGCCCGTTCCTTTCTCCAACAGGCAGAAAACCAGAGCACACACACAAACACATCTTTAATCAATTATAGCTGACCATCGCCTAAGCACTCTGATTTATATACAGACGTGGATTTTGGCCCATTGGTCCAGCTGTTAATCTGTGTGATAACTAGCTTTATAATTATTTCTAAGATAAATAAATGAATTTGATGCTGGGGAAGAAAAACAATGTGGAAACACCCTTGAGTCCATCAACAGATGAAAGGGTAACTAGACGCGTTCTGTCCATACCTGTGGACCACCAGACAGCCACCATCGCAGGGAGGCACGCACACAGGCTACGGCATGAATGACCTTGGACTCATGCTGAAAGAGGCAGACACGAAGAGATGCACCGTGGGATGGCACTACACAGGACGCCCAAGCAGCAAATCCACAGGGAAGGACAGCAGGGACTCGGGGAAGAGGAGTGGGCGTGCGCAGGGGACACGTGGGGTTTCTTTTTAGTATATGGAAACCCTCTAAATTTAGACACTGGTGTTGGTTGCACAAACCTGAACTGTGCTAATAACTGAATCGTATCTTCATTTTAAAAAGCCCTGGGGTTGAACCTAATGCTCTACCGCTGAACTACACCAACCACCATCCCCCTTTTAATGTTATTTTAAATGTGACAGGGTCTTGCTAAATTACCCTTGCTGGCCTTGAATTTGTGATCTACCTACCTGAGACTCCCAAGTAGCTGGGATCCATCAGACACTTCAATGACACGTAAAATCACAGCACAAAAAAGGCTGCCGGCCTACCAGGAAGCCTCTGCAGAGGCATGAGCACATTCTTGTGTAGCAACACTACATGGGGGACTATGTAGCTTCTTGGTGTCCCCTGGGCTTTGCCTCCTTCTCCCCAGGGGCTACCCACCTCCTCTCATTCTAATTGGACCCCCAAGGGAAGCCCTCCTAGTGTCCAGCAGGTCCTGTCTGCCTTGGCTGTGACCTCACTCAGACCTTGCCTGTCTGCACCTGTTGGTTAAAATGGGCAGGAACAAGCGATTGTTCCATCATTGTCTCCCGGCCCTCTCCACGTCCTCTGTCATCAAACACTGCAAACACTGTGCCACAGGCCGAGTCTGCCTTGGGTGTCTGCTTCCTTCAAACTAAATTCATATACAATTTGAGGATAAACATACAAAAGTCGAAATAAACACCGTCAGCACATAGACTCTGTGTAACGCAATCAGGAATTGGGACTGCTCCTTTCAAACCAGCGCAGCTGTGCAGACACTTTGTGGTCAAGGCAGAGGCTGAGGGAACTCAGGCCATTCCCATCCCAGCATGCACAGGCAGCCTGAGAAGTCCCTGAGGCCTGGACTTTAGCACGGCGGTAATGCTACGAATTCTCATGTCCTCTCATGTCGAAACAGGATGCTGGCAGGTCACTGTCACTGCACCACCAAGGGCCCGCCTGCTGCAGACACCACACAAAGCCCCACCGCATGGTGAACAGGAGGGACACGAAGGCCGGGGAATACCCACCCGCGCAGGTCTGACGTGCTCGGGGAGTCTCCCAGGGTGCCAAGTCCCTCAGTGAGCGCAGGCTGCCAGTGGCTATGCGCCCCAGGGCCTCGCCCTCCGTGATCTGTGAGATGCTAACAGCACAGACAGCAGCGGACTCCTAAGAATGCCCCTGGGGCAATGCACAGAGAAAGGCTGTGTGGGACACAGATGAGTCTCCCACCCAAAGACGACACGAGGCTAGAGAAGCTGTCAGAACTAGGCAAAGCACCTGCACTAGAGGGGCCGTGGATGGGCGCACAGGACCTGTGGGCTCCTGAGGTCGGAGCACTCACCTGGGACCTCAGGTGGGAGCCGTGTTCATGCTGAGAAAACCTCACCAAGCTGTACACGGCCACGTACTTCCATTTACAAATCCTGGGCTTCACTAAAATTTACTGCAAAGAAAGACTTTCGTATCCACCAGGCATCTGGGACCTTTGGGCCAGTTCTGGCCTCCCACATAGCAAGTGTTGGCCGCTATCCTTGGTCACTGTCAAGGGTGACCTGGCTGCTGGCAGGAAAAGGATGCCTAGAGACAAACATTTGCAGACAGTGGCACATATGGGGCTCCCTTCCACCCTCAGGCCCCAGAAAAGCAGCTCTCACTCAAAGGCTACGGGGCCCCACTTTTTCCTGCCATTTCACCAGTGACATCACTTCAAGGCTAAGGTCAGTTCACCAAAGACAATTTCTTCAAACTGCACAGCATGTGTGCACCAGGTACATGGCTGGGTGTAGAAATCTGACTCAGATCAGAACATCAGCTCTGAAAAAGCACGCTTATGCATGCTAAAGTGACCAGGTACAAAGGGAATGCAGACTGTCCTTCCACAGGAAACACCTTTTTGAGACTTCTGGGAAGATGGCAGAGTGATAAGCAGCAAACAACAAGATTTGAGGAGATCTGGAGTCTGAACTCTGTCTGCAATATAGCAGTGAGGGGAGAGAAAGGGAGGGAAGTGAATCCTGGGACTCAGCAAGGAGCTGAAGCCAGAACCAAAGCCCACAGGGAGAGTCGATGAAGGAGGAGCAGGCGTCTGTGCCTTCTCCCTAAACCTGGCCTCACCACATGCGGAGACGGCTTGAACATGCAGGGCATGTTGACTGCCGGTCACCCTGGAGCCCTCTGTGGAGCAGGGCACCAGGGGCGTGGAGAGTGGACTGCAGTGGATGCAGTGGACTGCAGTGCTGGTGAGCTGTCCAGCTTGGACCTCTTCCAAGAGAGTGAGATACAGGGACATCTTGGAGAGGCCAGCTGAGCTGGGGACTCAGAGAAGCTGCTGGCATCACCTACTGGCTCCCAGCCACTTTCAAGCCCACACTGAGTGCCGGACGGCCTGTCTGGTTCCAGCCTAGCACCCTGGAATTCAGTGGATAGAGGTGCAAGCTCAGTGGCGGGACCACCATCCACCCTGCCACAGGCTGCTGCTGGCTTGCTGGGACTGACCGCTGGGACCTGGCTCTGTCTGCCCACAGCACCTACCAGGCAGCAGGGACTCACCTCCAAGAGGTCACTTACTGTTTTTTCTTTATTTTCTTTCTCTCTAGTTTCTGTCTTCTCGTTTTTATATGAACATGAGCATGGTTTCTGGTTTCATTATTGCTCTGTTCTGTTGTTTTGATTTGCTCTTTCTCTCCCTCCCTCCAGTCTTCTATACCAGCTTCTCACAGTCTGCATGACCCTCCCTGTCCTCCAGCCCTGCTTCTAATCTCTTTCTTTCCCTCTGTTTTCCCCCTTAACCCTTTTTAATTTCCTACTCCGAGGGTAAAATTGCCCTATCAAGAGCTTATTTACTGCATACGACTTTCTGATTTGTTTTAGGTTTTGTTATACAACCACAAATCTAGTTGCTACAACTAAAGGTGGCAAATTAGTGGTTACTCTGTCGTTTTCTAGGGTATGTTTGATGATGCTATTGTTATTGCTGATTGCACCACTTTAGCCAAAGTGACATAACTGTTCTAATTGGTCGTCCTTCCTGATACACCAAGACTGAGAATGCATGAGGGTCATAATAAATACTGTGGGCCAGTGCAAAAGAACCGGGGTCTGGGCCAAGGAGGCAGCAACTTCTCGTCCCCAATAAACTAAAGAGGTAGACTGCAACAGACTCAAAACCACTAAGCCAGCTAAATCTAGAGGATACCTAGGAGAAGTGGTTATTTCCTAAAGGTTCTAAATAACAGCAATAAAGCTACTCATCATAGATAATTTACAAGCATCAACCCAGGAATTAAACTAAAAAACAAAAACCTGTTCATGGACACCATGGCAGAAAATTTCCCTGGCACGGAAAACGATTTTGACATGTAGATAAGTGAGGCATATAAACCTCCAATTAGCCATGATTAAAAAAAACCTATAGCAAAGCATATAATAATCAAGATTCCAGAAAATCCATATAGCAACAGACTATTAAAAGCTGTTAGAGAAAAGAAACAAATCACCCATAAAAGAAAGCCCATCAAAATCATGGCAGACTTCTCAATACAAACCCTCAACTCAGGGAGAGCTTAGAGTGAAGTATTTCAAGCCCTAAAAGAAAACAACCTCCAACCCCGATTGATGTATCCCACAAAATTATTTCAAAACTGATAAGAAATAAGATAGTTTCATGACACAGAACACCTGAGGAAATTGATGAATAACAAACCAGCGCTCCAAAATGTTCTGAAGGACATTCTAGAAAGAGACCACAAGGGCTATAGCTCCATGAACCCCAACAGAATGAATCCACCAGGCAGGGCAAACAATTAAACTGAGGTGAAAAAAAGAGAGCCAAAACAGGAAAATAACATGACAAAGACAAGTTATCAGTATAACAAATTATCAGTATAACAAGCATATCAGTTATAACCATCAATGCTAATGGTCTAAGTGTACCAATGAAAAGAAATAGCTGGCAGAATGGATCAAAGAGCAAGACCCAACAACACGCTAAAACAAGAAACACATTTAATATAAAAAGAAATTCATAGGCTGAAAGTCAAAGGATAGAAAACAATACTCCATGTGACAGGAACCTGGATAAACGCAGGGGTATTTATTCTGTTTTCAGACAACTACATTTCAAACCAAGACTGATTAAGAAAGACAAAGGAGGTCACTACATTCTTGTAAAGGGAACAATTCAAGAGCAAGAGATAATCATAAATATATATGCACCAGAAACAAGTGCATTCAACTATACAAAACAAATACCAACAGATATGAAAAATCAAATAAACAGGGGCCAGAGATTAAGCTCAGTGGCATAAGAGCTTACCTGGCAAGGACAAGGTTGTGAGTTCAATCCCTGGTACAAAAAAAAAAGAAAGAAAAATCAAATAAACGCTAATACAATTGTTATGAGGGAACCTCAATAACCTTCCTGTCACAAACAGACAAATCAACTACAAGGGAAAAATCAGCAACAAAATAATAGAACCGAACCAAACTTTTGAACAAATGGACTTAGTAGAGATAGCTACAGAGTGCTCCACCCCATAACATCAGAATACACATTCTTGTCAAGTGCATATGGGACATTCTTCAAAACAGACCACGTACTAGCTCACACAACATATTTAAGTAAATGCAAAGGAACTGAAG
>PVJX010006717.1:32758-75733 GCA_004027295.1 Dolichotis patagonum
TATGCAGTTTAGGCTGGTCTTGAGCTCACTTTGTAGCCCTGGCTGGTCTTGAACTTGCATCAATCCTTTTGACTCAGCCTCCTGGCTCTGCAGGTGTGAGCCACCATGCCCAGCTAGTTCTTACAGTTAAACGATAATGCCAACGCAACATGCAGAACTTATGGGGCACAATTAAAGCAGTCCTTCAAAGGAAATTTATAGTAGTGAATACCCGTATCAAGAAAATAGAGCAAGCTCAAATAAACAACTTAATGTTGAACCTCAGTCTTTTAGAAAAAAGAAGTCAAGCTCAAAGCTCATATGAGGGAGGAAATTATTAAAATCAGAGCAAAAATCAATACAATGTAGACTAAGAAAACAATAAAGGATCAATGAATCAAAGAATTGGTTCTTTGAAAGATTAAATAAAATTGATGAACTCTTAGCCAACCTTATCAAAAAAAGGAAAGAAAAGACTCAAATCTATGCAATTAGGAATGAAAAGAATGAAATCACAACAGATCCTGCAGAAATCCAGAAGATCATCTATACCTACTTCGAGAACTTGTATTCTAATAGACGGAAAACACAGAAGGAGTGGACATATTCCTAGATGCTAACATATTAGCAAAGCTGAGTCAAGACGATCCAAAAATTCTAAATAAACCAGTATCAGTCAATGAAATTGAAGATTTAAAAACCTACCAGCTGGGTATGGTGGCACACATCTGTAATCCCAGCACTAGGGAGGCTGAGGCAGGAGGCTACAAGGTTTGAGGCCAACCTGGGCTACAAAGAGAGTTTGCTGCCATCCTGAACTGTATAGTGAAATCTTGTCTAAAACAAAAAACGAAACTATACCAACAACGAAAAGCCCAGGCCTTCCTTAATGGATTCACTGTTGAATTCTACAGAAGACCTAACACTGATACTTCTCAGACTCTGTAATCAAATTGAAACAGAAGCAGTACTTCCAAATTCATTCTTGGAAGCAAGCATTACTCTGATACCAAAACCAGAGAAGGACCCAAATAAGAAAGAGAACTACAGGCCAGTCTCCCTAATGAACATAGATGCAAAAATCTCTCAGCAATATACTGGCAAACAGAATGCAGCAAACCATCAAGAAGATTATATATCATGACCAAGTAGGATTCATCCCAGGGATGCAGGGATGGTTCAAGATATGCGAATCAATAAATGCAACACACCATATTAGCAGACCAAGGACAAAAGCCATATGACCATCTCAATAGATAGGGAAAAGCATTTGACGAAGTCCAACACTCATTCATAGTAAAAGCCACTAGAGAAAACTGGAATCGATGGTCTTTATCTCCATCCAATGAAGGCCATCTACTACCAACCAACAGTCAACATCATACTAAATGAACAAAAACTGAAAGTTTCACTTTGAAACTAGAAATAAGACAAGGTTGTCCACTGTCACCACTCTTATTCAATACATTTCTGCAAACATTACAAAAGCAATTAGACAAGAAAAAAATAAAAGGAATAAAGATACAAAAAGAAGATGTGATACTCTACATAGAAAACCCCCACAACTCCATCAAAATACTTCTAGATTTAATAACCAAATGCAGCAGCATAGCTGGCTACAAAGTCGACACTCGAAAATCAATAGCACGCCTGTACACGAACATCAAACTCACTGGGAGAGAGATCAGGGAAACAACACCTTCTCATCATAGCATCCAAAGAAATGAAATAGCTAGAAATCAACCCGACGAAGGAAGTAAAGACCTTTTGTCATTTTGGAAACGACAGTACTTTGATAAAGGAGATTGAAGATATCAGAAATGGAAAGATACCCCTTGCTCTTGGGTAGGAAGAACTAACATAGTGAAAATGGCCATATTTCCAAAATTACTATACGGATTTAATGCCATCTGGATCAAAATTCCAATAGTGTATCTCACAGAATTGAAGAAAACACTCCTAAAAAAAGAAGACTTAGAATAGCAAAGGCAATTCTGTGCAACAAAGGCAAGGCAGGGGGCATCACATTTGCTTACCTGAAATTATTCTATAAAGCTACAGTGATAAAAACAGCATGGTACTGGCAAAAAACAGACCTGAGGATGAATGGAACAGATTAGAAGATGCAGAAACAACTCCAAATATAACCACCTTATCTTTGACAAAAGTGCCAAACACCTTCACTGGAAGAAAGATAGCCTCCTTAATGAACGATCCTGGAAAAACTGGCTTTCCACATGCTGAAGACTAAACCTAGATCCATGTCTATCATCATACACTAAACTAAAATCAAAATGGATCAAACATCTAAATATTAAAACAGAAACACTAGATTTGCTGGAAGGTAAAATAGCTAGAACTCTTAAAGACATTAAGTATAGGTGAAGACTTCATAAATGAAGTCCCAACTGCACAGAAACATCACAGAGAATCAACGATGATGATGATCTTTAATAAGATGGGATCTCATCTTATTAAAAAGTTTTCACAAAGCAAGATAAACTACCCACAAGTGGAACAGACAATCCACAGTACAGGAAAAAATTTCTGCCAACTGTTCCTCAGACAAAAAACCATTAACTGGAATATATAAAGAATTAAAAAAAAATTAGAGCCCTCAAACTTAAAGACCCAATCCAAAAATAGGCATCTGAGATGAATATGCACTTCTCAGATAAAGAAGTAGAAATGACAAACATATAAAAAATGTTCAACATCACTGGTCATTTTACAAAATGCAAATTAAAACAACACTGAGATTCCATCTTACCCCAGCCATTATCAAGAAATCAACCAAGTGCTGGAGGGAATGTGGGCAAAAAGAACCCTTCTCCACTGCTGGTGGGAGTGCAAACTGGTGCAAACACTGTGGAAACTGGTGTGGAGATTTTCCAAAAAGAATCTAGGACTAGAGGCTCCATTCAACCTAGTGATTCCTCTTCTTGGTATCTTCCTGAAAGAATTAAGAACATACCACAGCAGTGTATGCACACCCATGTGCATAGCAGCGCAGTTTGTAACAGCTAAATGTTTATAAACAGCCTTGAAAGCAGCCCAAATGCACCTCAGCTGATGGATGAGTAAAGAAGGTGTGGGTTTTTTCACAATGAAGTACTACTCTGCCACAAAGAAGGATAAGCCTGAGACAGTGCAGCTAAATGGGTACACTTGGAGGACAAGCTCTTAAGCAAAATAAACCAGAAACACGTGTAAATACCACATTGTTTCTCTGGTGTGAGAAACTGAAAGTGTAAATGAGGATAAAAATGTACAAAATATATTGCAAAATAGGAAGAAAATCTCCAAATGGGAAGGGGAGCCAGGGATGGGAGAAGGCAAAAGGAAGGAAGGGAAAAGAAAAAAGCGATGAGAAAAGAAAGACAAATGGAAATGAAGCTTTTGTAAATGGGGAAAGGAAGAGGCATTGAAGGGAGGCTAGAGGGAGGAGTGGGAAAAAAAAGGGAATCAAGTTGTGTCATGTGCAGGTACAAATTCCCTATGATAAATGTGATCATTTTGTATACCTAAAATGTACCAATAAACATAATTTAAATAAAAAAAGAAAAACCTTGTTTAGAAAGGCACACCCATGTTTACAGCGGCACAGACTGTAATAGCCAAATCTTGGAAACTACCCAAATGCCCATAAGCTGGTGGATGAATAAAGATTTTTTTTCCTGATACAATGGTACATTACTCTGCCATAAAGAAAGATAAGTTTTCTTTCTAAAATGTACCAATAAAATCTTATTGGAAAATAAATAAATTGAACAAATGACAGAATGAATGAATGCCAAGAAAGGGTACGCCCTCTGGTACTGGTTAACATGCTCCTGCTGGCCTCGGCCACCATCGCACTGCATGGGACAGTCTCATCGGGTGGTACAAGCCTCCTGAAGGACAGTCACGGAGCATGGCCCTGTCATGGAAGTGTCAAACTCAGCCTTTACCAACATTTACCCTTCCTCGCCCTCAGTCCCGTTACCTGTGACCCGAACTCCCCTCGGGAGGGAAAGAGTCCCCAACGATGACCGCATGGTGCAAAGCCGGACCACGGCCGGCGTGAAGCCGCCTGCACCCTGCACAGGACGAGCCCCCGACAATGGGCGCCCACAGGCTCGGCAGAAAGAGTCGCTTGGCTGCACAGCCTTCCCCAGAAACAGCGAAATGGGACATGGTCTTTCTTTTAGTCAACCTCTGCCTTTTCTGGTAAATCCAGTTTTAAAAGTTAGAAGGGAAGATGTCTAGTAGCAGCCCTCTTTCCACGTGGTGGTTAGGCCAGTGCTCTAATACTGAGGCCACCGCGGACAGCAGCATCTCACCGTCAGCCCTACGGAAAGTCATCCTAGGAGCAACAGACCGACCTGAACAGCTCTCCCCACACCCCACACCCCACACCCCACGGGAACAGAGCCACAACAACACAGCCCCGCCCTGTTTCTAAAAGCAGACTTCAGCCAAGCAACAAGCAAGGAAATGCTTCACGCAGGAATCACTATTTATTATAAAAGCGACGCCTCACCATTTCAGCCTTAAGAATCTAAGAGGCAACTGGGCATGGTGGCGCACACCGTAATCCCATCACATGGGGCCTGAGGCAGGAGGACCCTTGTAATCAGCAGGAGACTCCTTGGAGACCAGCCTGGGCTACAAAGTAAGCTCAGAGCCAGCCTGAACTGCATAGTGAGACCTTGTCTCAAAAAGACCAAAAAAAAAGAGGCACTGGCCTGGTAGCACATGCCTGTAATTCTAGTACACAAGAGGCTGAGGCAGGAAGAACACTGTGAGTTCAAGGCCAAGCTGCACTACAAAGTGAGACTTTGTCTCAAAAAAACCCCAAAAACCAAAAGAAAAAAACAAAACCCACTAAGACACATCTTACATGAGCCTCCTACCTTTTCAAAGAAACAGGTAGAAATTTTCACATCAGAGACAGTATTCAACACACGTAGGTACACCATCCTCCTGTGTCAGATCGATTAGACCCCAGCTGAGGTCCATCTGTGCTCAGGACCACCTGAATGCAGTGAAGCCTAATCCGCGCTAACGCCTGGGGAGGGGAGTGCGGGAACTAGCACACCTGAGCCGCCCGGGTGCCGCCCGGGTGCCGCCCGGATGTCTGAGACTCCCTGCAGGAGTGGCCTCTCCCCAACCAGGCGCTCTTTTGGCCATGGTCCACTGGACATTAGATAGGAAACGCTTCCAGGTCTCTCAAAGGCCTCTCCAAAGCACCAAGGTAGCCAGAATCAGAAACATGGGCCCTCAGGAAGCTGCTTGTTTGGCAAATGCTCACGCCTGTCTGGGTTATGAGATAAGGGAGGACACGGAGAATGATTTAAGACACTCACCAAAGCAGCGATGCTCTGTACTTGCAGGCTTCTACACAGTGAGCATGGGCACAACTGGCACATGGGAAAAAGCTTTAGAAACATGTACCCATGACTTCAACGCCACGTCCAATCCTGGCCTCAAACTCACAGTGATTCTCCTGCTTCAGCTTCCCAAATGCTGGAATTACAGGCATGTACCACCATGCCCGGCCCTACTAAATCTGACTGAACAATAATAAAGAAACCCAACCAAGTGGAGAGATGCAGCATTCCTGACTGGGAAGACAGGATGGTAAAGATGGCAATTCTCAGCAAATATAAAAAAAAAAAAAAAAAAAAACTAATCCTACCAAAACCTAAATATTTTTCCCTCCTTTGGTTGTCTTGAGATAGGGTCTTGCTACGTAATTCAAGCTGGTCTTGGACTCACTATGCGACCCAGGCTGGCGTTGAATTCATGGCAAACCTCCTGCCTCAGCCTTCTGAGTGCTGGGATTCCAGGTGCTGGCTCAACCCTACCAAAATCTTAATAGAATCAAATGACAGAATATGAAGAACTGATGGGGAAGCTCATGAACAGGAGGATGCGAAGCAGAGAAACAGCTGCTTCCTCTCGGAGCACTCTGCCCTCGTCTCCTGTATCCACCGCTAACAGATCCCCTCGTTTTTTACTACTGAAGCCTGAGAACGCAGCTTCGCAGTCAGTGAACCTGCAACCTTATTTTAGATGACTGGGTGAAACTCCTTATTTCAATCTTGGGGACCCACAGACCCAGCCCAGTGACGTTCATGTTGGCCACCAGGAGGGACCTAAAAAGAGATGTGTGGACTTCAGATACCTGCACTTTGGTTTGCCTAACAAAAGATGATAGTTCTTCATCTATCATTGGGCGTGGTGGCACATGCCTGTAATCCCAGCACTCAGCAGGCTGGCAGGGGGACACCATGAGTTCAAGGCCACCTAGGCTACATACTAAGTCAGAAGACAGCCTGAAATGCCTAGCAAGAGCCTGTCTCACAAAAGTCAAAAGATGGAACCCAATATTCCTAAGTCTCCTTTGGATCAGTCAGGAATAGCCCTTCGGTCCCTGGCTAGTCAGGACCAATGTCCCTCCTCAGCCTGAAGCAGGTACTGAAGCCCAACCTCTGGGCCTTTGGCATCCCCTTAAGGATAAGGGACAAAGGTCTGGGGTGGGGGCAAGAAGTAGGATAGAAGAAGTGGAAACTGTAGGGATAGGGGTTTGTGGACAGGGAATCAGGCTTTATTGAAGAAATTAGAAAATCTTACTAAAAGCATTTATTTGCCTCTGCAGTTAGATTCGCTAGCTAATCTCAACTAAAGGAGTCAAAATCTTACTAGAAGAATTCCTTTAGTAGCAATTAAAAGTACAAAGGTAGAAGAGAAAAAACCAGATACAAAAAAGCATGAGACGGCGCAAATGGCTACAAATTTACAACAAAGGAAGAAATGCTATCTAATGAAGAGACTGGCCAGGGGAGGAGCTGACAGGCAGACCACGGAGGGAGCCAGGTGCATGGGAATCAGGATAACCGCTGCTCACAAAAAAATGCAAAGGAGGCAAGGGGCAGCTGCCTAACTACAGGTAAACTCTGATTACACAAACGCACACACATTCACTCCAGGGTCACTATATCACTGCACTAAATACACACACACACCCCGACTTCACCTCTAAGCAACTTCCCCCTAACCAACCTATAAATTCCAGATATAAGTCCCTGACAAGACCAAAAGGCAGGACAAGATCAAACAAAGACCATCGCAGGGAAAGTGTACCCCTGACCCGGCCCATGACAGCCAGGAATCCAGACTGTGACAAGTTCCCAGGATCCACCTGGAAGGAAGGGCTCCTAACTCCAGTAAAAGAAGCCAGACAGGAAGGCTCTCGGAGATCCACCTTTTTCTGGGCCCATGCCCTCTCTCCAAGACAGCTTGTTTGTCTCCTGCTTTTTGTCCTCCTTACAAGTAAATCATCTGCCTTTCTTAAATGCCTTCTAATTCATTTCTGCTGCTGAGTTTTCAATGCTGGCTAGATGCTCAACTCATAAAACTAGGTAGAAAGGAGACAAAGAAATTAAGGCTTTTAAGACTACTTTTAAGGAAAAAAGACAAGCCCAGTTTATTCATTTTCTTTTTTTCTCTCTCTCTTTGCCCAAAACAGCAAAGCTGGGCAACTCCCTTTAGCTACAAAGGGATCTGGCTTCCCTTTCTTCTTGCAAATGGTCCTTTCACCCAGCAGCGGACCTCCCTTTTGGGATCCCCATCATGTCACTGTGATGAGCTGTCCTCTCCCAGCACTAGATCAGACTGAGCCTAAGGACCACTAAGTCCCTCAGCCTCCCTCCACCCACACAGCTCCCAGCTGCACAGCGCCTTGTCTCTCTGAGCACCTGCACGCCACTCTTTAATGCCTCCAAATCTATCTGCTACAAATCCTTCTCATGTCTCTTTAAACAACAAGCAACAACAACACAAACCCCACAAATATATTAACGTGAATGAAAACAACAAAACAAAACTCTCCAAGCTATCAAACATACCACAAAGCTACAGGAATGGAACTAGGGGAGGTGCCAACAAAAACCAAGGAACCAGGTGGAAATGTGGACACAACACTCACCTTTCCGTGCTGCGTGCACGTGCACACGCAGGCTTCCTGGCCACACACATGCACACGCAGGCTTTCCCCAAGGTGTGTGCTTCTGCCTTTGTAAATGGTTTCTTTAAACCATGTGAAGGAGGGCTTCTTTCAGGGCTATGCCTGGATGTGAACTTAGGCAAGGCACTCACATCTGAAACCACCGCAGGACCACAGATGCTGCAGAGGTGGGGCCGCAACAGCGCTGCCCGCACCCCCTGCTAGCTCTGACTGCACAGACCTCTGCAGGGACACCCAGGGCCTCCCCTGTGATGACCTCTGTTCAGCTTTGTCACTCCTTTACACAGGCCTCTCTACTGGGAACAAGAGCGCCCCTTTCTATTGGCAGCACTTTCTCCCCACGTTACTTCACAGGGGCAGATCTGTCAATCCTCTGTGGCTGCTTGTGCAGTGTCCACTCCAGAAACCCCAGCTAGGGCAGGCTTGCATTGGCATGCACACACCGCAGACAACCTGCAGCAATAGGTGTCATGGCAGATGTGCACTTCCTTGGCCATCTATAAGATGGCCTCTAGCGGGGCTGGGGATTTAGCTCAGCAGGTCAAGTGTTTGCCTGGTATTTGCATAGTCGTGGGTTTGAGCTCTGGTACAAAAAAAAAAAAAAAAAAAAAAAAAAAATCTGGGGTGGGTGAGGTCAGGTGACAGCCAAGGCATCTAGTGTTTCAGGAAAACTAGGGCTCACTCTATTGTAGACAGCTAAGTTAGGCACAAATATAGTTGGCAGTCAGACAGGGCTAGGCCCTCGAGGGAGCCTTGTGGAAGATGAGAATCCATCAGGACTGTGGCTGGAGGTGCATCTGGAGACTAAAGTCACAATGGCTAGTTTCACATACTTCCCTAAGGAATGACTAGAGGCTTAGGGTTATTGGTATTGCCCTTTTGAGATTTCCTCAAATGTCATTAGGGGTGGGCCATCCTCTCCCATCTACTAAGACTAAGACTAAAGCCAAGACTAAGACAACAGATTATTCACAAAGGTTAATGATGTCAGCCACGTACCCTTGCTACCATTAGATCAATATTACCTAAGCAACTATACTTGCAATCTTATTGGTTGACCATAATTTTGACCCACCCGCCACATGATTTTGCTCTACAAAACTTACCCACTGGCAACCCATTTGGGACACTTGCTGTCTCTCAGAAGCTAGTCCAACATCCCCTCCACCCCCCTGCAAAGGTGCAGTCTGTGTCTCAGCAGATGGCGTGCAGCTTCCATCTGCTCAGACACCATGGGGAGCACCAGGAGTGGCTGTGCCCAGCTCCACCAGAAGTGTGAGGTGGTTCTGTCCTGCTCTGCCCAGCTGCACATCTCTGCACCCACATGATACTCTGTGCTACTGAGCAGCAGAGCTCCCAGGGGATGGATGGCTACCTCAGAGCAGTCCTGACCCCCTGACCCCTGAGGCAGCCTTTCAGGGACAAGCTGCCGGCCCGTCAGAGGAGCTACACTAAACAAAATCAAACACGACAGTGCCATGCTAACAGTAGGATAGAAAAACCAGTCTGAAGGCACTGCTTTAACAAGCCCTGCCAGGCAGACCCCTCCAAGCCCAGGCATCCCTGAGTCCGTCCTGCCATTGTCCAGTTCCCGTCTCTGGGCCTCTGTCCAGCACCTTACCTGACTTGCTCCCAGGTCTTTGTGGCCAAGTGCAGGACCCAGAGATCCTTGTAGTGGTAGAACTGTTCTCCATCGGGGGAAGCAAACTCCCCTCCGAAGACCCACAGCTGTCCTCCGCCCTGAGGCACCACCACTGCCTGTCAGGGGAAAGATGAGTCAGGCCAACCACACAGCAGCACAGTTGGGTTCAGGGTGACCAGAAATGACAGTACTGCCCCATGCAGGGGGTGGGGACCCCACTCCTCTTGGAGTCACCCTCTCCTGACTCCAAGAGGAAGCTTGCTGCAGAAACCCTCCTGGTTATCCCCTCCTCACTCAAACTCTAAAACACTTCTATGCAGTCCCAGGTAACAACATGGACTTCCACAGATATTTAGACAACGCAACAGCCCATTAATACGGACAGATCCTTCAAAGGCTAACATTAGTTATAATAGAAGCTAACAGCGCATTTTAAAAAATGTCTACACTAAAGCTGCTCTGGTCCTCATTAGTCCTCTCCCAGCTGGAAAGCAATGTCCATCTACAAGTACAAGAAATACAATATACACATAACCTGAAAAGTTACAGAACTATTTTGTACTGTGGGGGTGCTAACATATAAAGAAATAAATCACTTGCAAATGATAGCACAAACAGGGGAATAATGAAATACTTTATGATGAAGAAAACCTCTTTACTTGCCATCTGCTTTAACAGATTTCCTTCTCTAATACAAAGGCAGCCTGGGCCCTACACATCTGACAAGCACTGTGTTTGCTGGAGCCACAGATGATACGTAAGACAAAACGTCTTGTTCATGTGCTTGCCTTGGCAGTACACACACTAAGATGTCTTGTCCAGAACTTTCTGTGGAAATGCGTTTCCACACAAGCATGGAAGGACACCAGGGACATAGCTTAGCGGCATAGCACCTGCCTGGCAAGTGTGACATTCTAAGACCAATTCCCAGCACCAAAAAATAAAGAAAAAAGGACACCAAAGAAGTCACACTATTATCAAAACACAGCTCATCTGCCTTCAGCGAGATGCAGCATCTCCCGTCACGGTCTGCTCACCCTCTCTGCACATTCAACTTACTGAAGCTTATTAAACTCACAGCTCTGTTGTGTCCGACCATTTAAATAACAGGTTAAAATAAAAGCACCAACCACCCTTTTCATATGTATAGTGCAGACATCCAGATGTGATCTGGAAGGAACCCTTTAACCTGGCTCGTGACCCCCATTCTCCTGGGATGGAAGAGGCCATACTCGGCCTTTTGCTCAGGTGCCCCGTGCGGCTCCCACAGGGGCTGCAAGGCCATCCTCGCCAGCACCCACTTCCTGCCATCTCAGAGGCTGTGTGCTCCCCATGTGTTTGTCTGGGTTCATGTGTTTGAAGGCCTTAAGTTCATGACACTCCTCCCAAAGGCCTACACAAGCAATCAGTGGGGTGCAGCAGAAAATGCAGATGCTGGTAACAGAACCTTGCATCAGCCGTGACTTCCCTGAGGCAAATGTGACACCTTCAGGACCCAACAAGGCAAAAAAAACACCTGCTGGAAGAGCAAGCATCTCCTGCTGCTGTCCCTCAGCACCAGGGATGGGGCCTGGCCCTAGGACACTCAATGGCCACTTCTTCACAGCAAGGGCTTGGATTGGAAGGACTCTGATGGGGCACACTGCGATGGGAATCAGCTCTCCCTCAGCTGCAGGCTAACATGTCTGCGCTCAGCTGGACACCACTCACCATTCACCAGTGCACTAAGACATGGGAAGGGGAAGGCAGGCTGAAGGTCAGTACTGAGTTACCTGGTGAGCACAGCGCCTCGGGGGAGGGCCAGGGATGTCGACTTTTGTCCAGCTGTCCTTTCTGATACTGTAGGTGTAGAGCTCATTATACAAAAAAGTCTGCAGGAAGGAAGAGGAATGTCAGTGTCATGAAGAACATGCTAGGCAAGTGACAGGAAGCAGCGAGGATGCTGGCAGTCACTGGAATTCTCTGGGAAGTTTGTCTCCTAGAGCAGTGTGCTTTTGACCAATGTGAGCTGACCACGTGCAGGTCCGAAGATCCTCTGGAGTGAGAAGACAGATGCTCCTTAATGTGTCGTGGGGTTAAGTCCCAATGGACCCCTCATAAGCTGAAAATGCATTTAATACACCTAACCTCCAGACCCCTACAGCTTAGCCAAGCTGACCTTCAAACACTGACATCAGCCTGCAGCTGGGCAAAACCAACAAGGCACAATGTGTCTTATACTAGAGTGTGATCTCTCACATCACGTACTGAACACTGCTCCAAAGGTAAAACCAAAATGGCTGAGCAGGGACTCTTTCCCAACGTCCTAAGGTCAAGGATGTTAAGCAGAAACTTCATTAAGCTGGAGACCACAGCACAAAGAAAAAGGTCCAACGCCCCTTGGCCAATTGACTTCTAATGCCTGAGAGCCTGGCTGCGCAGTCAACTAGCCACCTCACTCTGCTTCCAGCCTGGGGTCCATAAACGCACGAATACGCTAAGAGGACACTGGGCAGTCAAGTCAGACTCACAGAGATCCTCGAGGCTCCAAGGACTTGAGATTATACGTTTCAACTGCTTCATACGCAAGTCTGAAAGAGGGCTTTTGGGCCCGCTGAAGAAAACTTTAGGCCCACAATTTCGCAGTAGTTTCTGTCTCCAAAACAACCCTGAGGACTCAAGGCATGGTTCAGGCAGACAGCACTTGCCTAGCAAGTACAAGGCCCTGGGGCCCATGCCCAGCACCCCTAGATGAGACCTCTCTGAAAACTAACTGTGAGGAGTCACCACAAGGAGAACTAGGGCATAGGTCCACCTCCAACAGGCATGACTAGAGGTGACATTGGGATTTAGCAGGGACTGCTGAGTCCCAAGGGACAAGGGCCCTGCAGAACCTAGGTTAGCAGTCACTTGGCCCTCAAGGGGTCTGGTGACACTCAAGGATACCCTACATCACACCTGACACTCAGGAGGGGGATACACTAGAGGGAAGTGAAAGGACCAATGAGAATTTACATTGTGACTTTAACTTTACTCCAAATGACACCCTGTAAAGTTGAAAGGAAAAGAAAAAATATATACTTTACTTTTTGGCCATTGAAATATTCACCTCCGAAAAGGATTAATTCATCTTTCTCAGGATGTGCAGAGAGGGAGGCATTCAACCTGCGAGAGACAAAAACAGGAAGTGAGCACGGCCCCACCCTGTGCTGCCAGGCTGAGGGCCAGGCGACTTCCACCTGCAGGTCTTTCGCCAGAGCCCAGCCTCTCCGAGACCTGTGAGAGATGGCCTGGGCCTCGGGACAGACCTGAGCTGCTGGTCGCCAGCCTCCTGCTCCAGAGAGAGTTGGGCTGCCTCGTTCAGAACTGGCTAGCGACATCTCAAGCAGGAAGAAGCCTAGACCTGACTTCCGAGTCCCATCTCCACACCTGGACTGTTTTCAGGGTCCTGTCACTCACATCACAGTCCAAACTGTTCCCCAAGGTCCGGGTATGGAAGGATTTTCAACAATGTGCTAGATGCTCCCCATCTAGAAATGTTGTTAACTTCATACTTACTTTATACACCAGGACAAACTAAAGTTCAAAAGTACATACTCTGGTTATTTCAGTAGAAAGCTGGAAAAGATACAGAGACTACAAGAGCCATAGCTGGAAAGTGCCACACAATCAGAATCCTTGGTAGGGGTGTCTACACCTTTTAAGACAGCTTCTCAAAAAAACAAAAAACAAAAAACAAAAAACAAAAACAAAAACAAAAAAAACCCTGAGCTTTGCGCAATGGTAGTATTGGAGCCAATGAGGTTTATCCGAGATGTGATTATTGCTAATTGAAAACTTTTCCCAATATCCCGCCATGACCACTTGAAATATAGTCAGCATTGGCAGTTTCTGATGGTCTCTGGAGACTGAAGAGAAAAAAAAAAAAAACAAAAAACAAAAAACAAAAAAAAACCCCACAAACATTTCAAGACCAAGTAATCTGGGAAATCTGAAATCTATTTTCTCTTGGGGATTTCAGGAACTTTCTGTGGGAGGAGGCTGAGGCAGGCTCACTATGCAGTTCAGGCTGGCCTTAAACTCACTAGGTAGCCCAGGTTGGCCTACAACTTGAGGAAATCTACCTGCTTCAGCCTCTCAAGTGCTGGGATCACACAGGCGTGCACCACTATACCTGGCTGTGCACAGGAACATTCTATAGGCTGAGAAATTTTGCAATAAAATCCAGTAGGAAACAGGCAGCTGCTGTGGAAATCAGCGTGGCAGGCACTCAGAACGCTCCATCCAGAATGACCGGGACTCAGCGGCTCTACTCCTAGGTCCACATGCAAACAGAGGCCCATCCAGCTACGCTCACCGCAGCGGGACTCACAGCGGCCAAAGGCAGAACAGGTCCCAGCCCCAAAGGGAGTAGACTCACGACATGGATCGTTTCACCCCAAAAAGGAAGGATGCTCCGATCCCTGCTGCAACACGGGTGACTGGGGAAACCGACCAAGCGGAAGCCACCGGTCCCTACACACCAACACTGCACGGCCACCTTTGTGGAACGCCCTGAAGAGGCAAATCCACAGTGGGAGAAAGCAACTGGAGGCCAGCAAGGGAGGGAAGCGAGCAGTGACCGCCTCACGGGACAGGGCTGCTGTGTGGGGAACACAGAGTTTTGGAAGTGGACGGCACTGATGGCTGTGCAGCACTGTATAAGTAACTGAGTTTAAGTCAGAAATGGGGTAAACGGCAAATTTCAAATTTTATATCTGTAACCATAATAAAAATGCTTTTATATAAAGTGTTTCCCACGTTCCTGTAACACCCCATTTTTTTTTCACTGACTATCCATTAATTTTCTGTGGAAAAGTAGCCAACACCACTTGGGGAGCAACTGCATCAGGACCACAGCACCAACCACAGGCCCCACCCTGCCCAGGCACCGACGAAGGAGGCACAAGCAGCAGGAAGCACAGGCAGGACCAACTGCCTAGTCCTCACGCACCTTAGACCACACCTGCCACCACAGCTCAGGGACCTGCATCTTCAGGGACTGTAATTCAAGGGTCTTTTTATTCAAGGGTCTTTACTGAACACCCCAGAGGGGGGAGTCAGAAGTCACTGAGGTTACCGGCGAGGTCTTATTCCATCTCTCTTCACCAACAACGGTTGCCTGCACACAGCAAATACTCTGCCCTGACCAGGGAGCCACCAACACATTAAACCACAGCTCCATGTTAAACTGGACTTTTGGGGAGACGTTACCTTGGAAGAAGTTCTGACACGTCACCAGAACACAACAACGCTGCACACTCAGCGGCCTCCTCGCAAGTGCTGGTACACACGTGAAGCCCCAAGGATCTCAGATCGGTTTCAGCAACACGAATGCAAATGTCCACCTGCCATGTGCAAATCATGCTTCACCCCAAAATAACAGGCCAACTACTGGGAAAATGACACTCAACTCCCAGTAGAATTTATTAAAGGAAGGAGGAAGGCCTTCCACCCCGGGGGCTGCAACACCACACGTCCTGCTCTGGGGCTCCTTACTGCATGCCTCCGCACCTGGGTGCAGGTGACGATGAAGCCCACTTGTGAGGTAGGAGGGATTCTGGCACCGTCACCTGCACCACACTGACGTGAAGGCAGCACAATAATGAGGCCTCCCCAAGGGGCTGCATCACAGGCTATGACAGCCGCACTCAGAGACGCAGCCTAGAAGTCTAACTTTATTCTGAAGTAAACAAAGTACAATTCCTTAACTACACAAAACAGGCCCAGGTGCCCGCACAGCTTACACTTTTCCCTACCTGCGTGATACCGTATCCCAGGTTCCTAGTGTGCCGTATTCAGTGTGCCTCTGGTCCAAGAGCAGCAAAGAGTAGAGTTATAAGCCCCTGAACCAAATTAGTTAATAGAACTCAGAAGCTGGGGGACAAAACCACATGGAGGGCAAAGCCTGTTCCCTTCATGTGTCCCACAGGTGTTTGAAACCCTAAAGAACTCTAGCTATTTTTCATAACTGATATATTCATTTAAAATGGCTCAGCCGAGCACGGTGGCACACTCCTGTAATCCCAGCAGGAGGATCACTGCAAGTTCAAGACCAGCCTAGGCTACAAAGTGAAGTCAAGGCCAGCCTGATCTGCACAGCGAGACCTTGTCTCAAAAAGACAAAAAATTAAAAATTAAAATAAAGTAAAATGGCTTTACACGCAAATTGATGTATGTATGTATATAATGCATGCAGTGGGGATTGAATCCAAGCCCTTCATATGAGATACATTCCCAGCTCATTTTATTTAAGTTTTTAAATTGTGAAACAGGGTACTGCTAAGTTGCTCAACCCAGGCTCAAACTTGTGATCTTGCTGCCTGATCATCCTAGAGTGCTGGGGTTACAGGTGTGTGGCACAAGGCCTAGAAAAACTTATGTTTAGTAGACTTTTCACTTGAGAATTCAGGAGCATTAGGAGTAAACACAGCACAACCCTATGGTGTGCGGGACACTGACTTAAAGCTCAGGTCTCAGGTCGTTTGGAGACATGGTAAGGACTTTACTTGAACCCTCTGTCTCCATAGTGTAGACCAGGATATATTTCTGTAATCTCGACTTAGCTATGGCGAACCTCGCATGTGCTGGTTAGCCCAGCAAAGAATGTAAATAGATGGTAACAACATATATAAGCAATGAACCACACAGATGCAGCTGCTCTTCCTTGCTGCTGTTGCCTGTGAACTGGTATCTGTCTCATGTGTGTTCTTTTCCTGGGGATCACACCTGCAAAGGTACAGCTCCAGGCACCCAGCCACGACATATGGTGACTTTTCCGTTTTCTACCTGGGATGTGCACTTTTATAATACCCAGGAACCAGCAAAGCTTGTAGAGCTTCACACCCAGGCAGATGCCCAGGAGAGCAGCCTTCTGGGAAATCTCAACTTCACACCATCACAGGACAGCAGAGCTGACATGGGAGCATGCAGCAGATGTCAGTGAGGAAAATGTCCCCAGGGCTGAGTCATTCAGGAAAACATGGTGCTGATGGACAGCAGCTTTCCAAATCAGAAAAGGAAGGGAAATGCTCACAATCATGAGGCAAAGAGGTCAGCCCTCTTACCGTGCAGATGGCGGGGCGCAGGGGGTCTCCGTGACCGTCGTCTTTCTGGCATCCAGAGTCTGGAAATGGGCAATGAGGGCTTCCAGGTCATCCTAGGGGCACACAAGCAGCCCGAGGTGAGATTCAAGGTGAGACTCTTTTAACCCCACCCTGGAATGGAGGCAAACGCCTGGTCAGCTTTCCTCCTGTGTCAGTCTGAAGTCTTGTCTGCGATCCTAACGAGCTCTGTGGGCTCCGAAATGCACTGAACCCGACACATGAAAAAACACTTGGTGTTCTCAAGCTTGACGCATTCAGAGCTTGAGTTCAGAGGGAGTCCGCTTGCAGGTGCCGATTAAGCACTACCCGGGGTGACCTCATAACAGATCCTCAGGCTCCTGATGCGCCTTCAGCGTAAACGAGCCCACCCGACTTTACCTTTAACCACCACTTGACCCGAGGCCTGCCCAGCTAGTGGTGGATGTATGGCTTGGCTGTCACTGGGAAATGTCCTGAACTGTCACCTTGTCTCTTCCCTAGGCATCTCCTGCCTGCCCCTCAGTCTCAGGTCGATGTCAACCCTTGCAGGTTGGAGGCACTTACATCAGGACACCCTGGTTGCTATTTTAAAGCTGTGGAATACTTTACACACAGGAAGATATCAAATGAAGGGAAAACTCTCTTCTGCACACCCACTAGCTTAAGGAAGACAACATCACCCAGAAAACTGATGCTGCATGTGAACCCCACAGCTCATGAAGAACCCCTATCTCGCTCTCCGTTCTTAAATTTCAACAGACAGCACCATACTGTGTATTCTCAAGCAGCTTGCTTTCTGGCCCAGCGCGGCTCAGCAAATCACTCAATTTCTCCTCCGTCACAGCTTACTTTTCACCTTCCTGCTGAAGGCCCTGTAGGTCAAATCCAGTTTTGCTGGTGCTCTTTCAATAGGCAAGACTACTGCAGCCCTTCTGCGCCTGCCTCCTTGTGGAGATGGTGTTTCCGAGGCTTTAGGTGCAATAACTGCACTGCAGCATCCACTTGCCTAGGAATGGACACACTGGCATCAAAAGTGGCCCCCCTGATGGATATGCTCAGGGAAGCTCACAGCAGTGTCCATCATCCTCCTCCTGCCATGTGGTAGATCTGAAAGCTGTCCCATGGACCACCAATCCTAACACATGGCACATGGCACAGCACACTCAAGACCTGTTACTGAGGAAACAGACGTTCACCAAAAGATCTGGAAGAGGGCCTGCTGCAGGATGACGAGGGAGGGTAGAGGGGGCCAGCATGAGGGGCAGGGCAAAGGGAGAGCAACTGTATTGGTCCTGGTGCACAGCTGGCACTGCCACCCACTGGAAGGCCACCTCTGCAGCCAACCCACTGGCACGAGGACAAGGAGCCCCACTGTGTCTCTTGTTGGAGGCAGGCTCAGCTGGCACCTCCCAGACACAGATGGTGAAAGCAAAGGGGCAGGGGAGTGACAGGCATCACTCATTAGGGCAAGCTCAGACCCTGAACTGTCACCTCTTCCGCTTCCTGCCAGTTATCGCAGCAGCCTCCCATCTTCCACACCGAACACATCTCTCCAGACTAGGACACCTGTGCACCAAGAACACATTGCTCTACTGCTCTAAGGCTGTGACCCTAACCTCGGGGAAGCCTCATAATCACTGGGAGGGAGGCAGAGAATTGCAGGGTCTGTATGGCACAAGAGGCCTAGTGGGTAACAGCCTCTTTGAGGTGACAATAAGCTGCAAGATAAAAAGAAACCAGTCACAAAGAGTATGAGTGGGGCAGAAACAAAGACCATAAGAAGGAAGTTCTGGAATATTGGAGATACCAGGATAAATACGGTGTGGCTAGAGCAGTGAACTGGAGGACAGCACAGAGAGATGGTGTCAACCAGGTGATTCTGTGGTAGCAAGATTACCAGCTAGCAAGATTCCTTGTGCTAGACAGGGGCTACAACTCAGTGGCACAGAGCTTCTCTGGCAAGCACAAAGTTCTGAGTTTGATTCCTAATATTAAAAAAAACAAAAACAAAAACAAAACCTTGTGCTTGGTGGTGCCTGGCTATAAACCTAGTATGTGGGAGGCTGAGGCAGGAGGCCATGAGTTTGAGGCGAATCTGGGCTACATACTGAGTTCAAGCCAGCCTGGATTACATAGCAAGATCCATCTCAAAAGAAAAGGTAAAATAAGATTAGATTCCTTCTGCTTCCCAATAATCCCCAGGGCTCTGAAACAATGGGCTATCACTCCCATGATTAGGCTGTGTTATGTGACACAACTGACTTGGAAAAAGGAGAAGCCAGTCCTGGTGGCACATGCCTGTGATCCCAGCACTTGGAAAGCAGAAGCATTGCCTTGAGTTCAAGGCCAGCCTGGGCTACATAATGAGGCACTGTCTCACAACACACACACACACACACACACACACACACACACACACACACACACAGTGCCTAATCAGAGCAGCAGTGAATCTAAAGGTTTGTTCTGAGAGGGGATCAAGATGGTATTCAACATCCCAGGCCAGACACGCTCTCTTTCTTTGAGGAAGCCACTGTTCAGAGCGTAAGAACCAGGCCCCGCTGTGAGTTGTGAAGATAAGGAAAAATGACAGTTCACATTTAGTTGCCGAGTGCCTTCTTTGTGCCAAGCTCTGTTCTTCAAATGTCACACAGCTGAACGGACTTTCTGCACTACTAAACAAGCAGCAGGACCTGCTTCTCTGAGGTCACCTAGCTGCTCACAGTGGAGGCAGGTTCAATCTCAGGGTCTGGCTGCAGAGTCTGCCTTTAACTGGTCAAGAACCCTAGAAGCTTAGAGCCTATTGTGAATTCAAAGACTTGAAAAGTCCAAACCCATTATTTGACAGGTAAGGGAGGCGATAGCTGAGTGACTTAGGAAAAAAGTGGGCAAAGGAATGTGGCTCAGAGTTTTGGGACACGTGGTCAGACCCAACTGCAAGCCACATCACAAATGTATGACTCTGAGCTGTGTAACCCGTTAGTCTCTGTCTTCCCCTCCGTCCAATGGGAAGGGCAACTCGACCTAACACCCACTATTGTGAGGACAAAAGCACAGACTGCGCGGGGACCAGCACTCTGCAAACTGCAAACGCCGGCCATCAGGACTGCCCAGCTGAGCGAGGTTGGCGAGCAGCAGCCGCAGAAGGCGCCATGCTCCACGCTTGGGTCAGCACTGACCATCGCATATCTGGACGGAGGGAAGGGAGAGAGGAAAGGAAGACGCGACGGCACGAGACACAGTCAACCGTTCCAGTGGCCTCCTCTGGTATTTCACTTCCCTTGTAGCTTCCTCCCCAGGGAGGCTGTGAGGCTTCTCCATCCTCTTTGGAGAAGGGGTCGGTGGAGTCCAGAGCCTCTTTCCCGAACCGCACACCTCGCCAAGGAGCCAAGCCTCACCCCAGGGTCCTCCACACTAACCGCGTCCCGCCACCTGCCTCCGAGCAGGAAGGGAAGCAAGCAAAGGAGAAACGCTCAGAAGCGCCTCGGATCCTGGACAGGGAAAAGCCCGCGCCGATAACGGGACCGTTCTTTAAGAGGTCGTGGGCTCACGGCGAGCGCGGCTTGGGACTGGCGGGCCGTGCAGGGTGGGAAGAGGGCGGCCGGGCCGGCTCCACTTTCCGCGCCCCGAGGCCGCCCTTGCCGCGACGTCTCGAAGTTGGACCCGGCCAGTCGCACCCCGGGTCCCACTCACCTCCTCCTTCCGTGAGCGCTTGGACATCTTCTTCTCCATCTTGGCGGCCGTTTTCTCCGCTCCGCGGCCCTTCTTCTTCTCCTTACCCTTCTTGCCCATTGCGTGGGGTGACAGCCTCCGCCCAGACACCACAGGAACGCGGCCGGCACGCCGAAAGCTCTAGCTTGCTGAGCAGCCTGGCGCGCCAAAAGCGCGTCACTTCCGGAAATCCAGTTCCGCTTCCGTCTCGACTAACTAGCAAGTTCCCGGAAGCTCCTGGTGTGGCGGAAGTGCGCGGTGGGGCAGGGCACTTTGGGATGGCTCCAGTAGATCACTTCCATTTCTCGTGGATCCGATCAAATGAATGCTCCGGTCTCGTTCCCCAGAAGAGGTTCATGCACGTCCATTGGAGAACGGACCTGGAGTTGACAGTCCTTTCCCCATGCATTGTAACACGTGCCAGATACCACTGGGTAACAAGAGTGTTTTGGTAAACAAGCAGCCCTTGCCGCTCTGCGCTGACTGCGCAGCTGTCTTAACCCCGAGGTCATTTGTGTCTCCTCCTGTAGACCAAGGCTGGTGGTGTCACCCTGCAGTTACAGTACCCTTAAGAAGGCTGAGGTAGGACGCGGCCCATCTCTACTTCTTATGTAATAAGTGACAGCATAGACATGAGTACGAAATGGTTTGAAAGAGCACAGTGAAGATGTTTGTTCTTATTCAGATGTCACCTTTGGGCTTATAATCAAGGAAATGCGGCAAATTAAGGTCAAGGACAAGCAGAAATTTGGCAGGGGAATAAGCATAAATGAGGAAATGATCTAGGTTCTTTATAGGCAGCACTCAGGATGCTGAGGCAGGAGGATGGCCATGAGTTTGAGGCCAGCCTGGGGTACACGCCAAGACTCTGTCTCAAAACCGAAAATAAAAACAGCAAAACCTAAAAGATAACATCAGAAATAAATTCCTGTGTGAACTACAATGAAAATACCGATAGAATGGTACCACAAAAATAAGTTTTGCTTCAACTGTTACAGTCAAGGCAGCCTTCACATGTGACAACTGCATGTTCCATGTACACCTCTCACACTGACAGAACACGTGCTTATCTTTCCTTTTCTATGTGACAAACCATTCTCGTCAACTCTTGTCTTCCTGTTTTGTCAGGAGTTTCCTACTGTTCTGTGCAATGTGCATGTAGCAAGAAAATACGATAACAGTAAAATAAAATGTCAAATATATGAGTGCTAAGAATAGGCATCAACATTTTTACATCAGCTGTTTACTTGCTTACAAAACCTAAAAGACAACATCAGGAATAAAAACTTCTGTTATGAAAAAAGTTTTGTAAACTTAAGTGTAAATATAAATAAAAGTCTACCACAGAAATAATCTTTGCTTCAACTGTCACAGTCAAGGTGGTCTTCACACGTGACAATGGTATGTTCCATACACAAGTATTGGTTACACTGATAGCACACACATTTTTCTTTCACATCCTCTCCTGTAGGCACAGTTGATAACTTTTTGGTTTTCCTGTTGACATAGTAGGTCTTTGTGATGCAGTGCCTGCCTGTTCACCTGTCAGATCACTGGGTGCCCCACAATTTTTTTGGCATAGTTCACTGGGCAGAAATATTTTGTTTTACCTCTGTTATAAATGATTTATTATGAGCTCCAGTCCTAATCTTCTAAGCAAATTTCTCCATGACATTTTGCACTTGTTTTCTTTGTAAACTATCAAACTATTTATGCCACACATATAGGATTAAGTAAAACACAACTAGTGGCCAGCACTTTGTGTTTCAAATGACAGCATAGTTGCTGCATAACTCATCAGCGACATCTACTCCACCTTTGATTTTGTTGCAGAAAGTCTCCATCTCGGGCTTCTGTTGAGGTTTCCCCATTAATATTTCCAACATGGAAATACAGAGGAAGGAAACTCCCAACCTGCTAGATGTCCAAAACACTGAGTTCATGTTCTCTAAAATTGAATGAATTCTAGGAACAATGCAGTTTAAGAGTAGAAAGAATTTATTGAAATGAAGAGAGAGACAGAAGGGCCCTGGAATGTGGGTTGCCTACCAACCCTACTTCTCAGCGTGTTTATTGATCAAAGCCACCAGGTAAGGCAGGTTCCAGGTGGGACAGAGCTATAATCAATAAGATTACAAGTATAGTTGCTTGGGTAATATTGATCCAATGGAAAAATCACAGGATGGGTGTGAGGTGGGACAAAACTATGGTCAACCAATAACATTACAAGTATAGTTACTTGGGTAATGTTGATTAAATGGGGATCAGATGGGAAGCAAGTCACACAGCAAGCACGCATGCGCAGACAAGGACTTTCCTGGAAAGGGTGGGTGAGGGGGTTTGGTCCCCACCCCAAGGTGACTGATGTCCACTTATAATATCAGTCACTGCTGTTCATACCCAGGGGAAGTATGTGGGTGAGTAGTTCCTCTCTTTCTTGAAGTCTGCCCTTCAATGATAAGCCTCTGTCAGAGCTGTCCTCTGCATTCACCTCTGAAGGGCCCAGCCCTGTATGACTGCCCACAGTATTTCTACCTGACTTAGCTGTCTACAACGATGGCATGATGCTGACAGCAGCAGCAGCAGCTTGTCTGCCTTTGCCATATACGAGGCCAATGTCATATTGGTACAGAGGAACAAAACTCCCAACCTACTAGAAGTCCAATATGTTAGGGTTTTCCGGCACAATAGAGAAGCAAAAGGAAAGCAAGAGAACAGCTTTACTGAGGACGTGGAGAGGAGCACACAACTCATGGGGTTGGGCTTTCTCTTCTGCCCGATACAGGGCGTGCTGAGGGTTATGTGACCTCAGACTGAAAGTGGCACTTGGGGCGGGCATCAATAAAGTGCGAGGAACTGACTGGAATTCTCTTTCCGTGGGCCAGAAAGGAAAGAGGAAGTTGTAGTCAGGGCTGAAGGGGAAGGAGAGGAGTGGTCATCAGGATAAGTGTCACTTTTGTTTTGGCCTTTCACTATGTTAGACACCACCATAATGTTCAGTAATTCATACTAGGGCAGAAACCTTTTCTGGTAGGAGTTAGTGTTCTCTAAAATCAGAGAATGAACTTTAGGAACAACGGAGCTTAAGAGCAGAATATATTTATTGAGAGGAAGAAAGCTTTTGTCTGGGAGAAAGACAGAAGTATTCCTGAGAAGGTTGCCAAGGATCCTGCCTTTTCCAGAGATTTTTATAGAGCAAAACCACAAGGTGAGGCAGGTCTAAGGTGGGGAAATAATGGGAACTCACAAGGCAGGCAGGCATGAGGTGGGACAGAACTGTGGTCACCAGTAAGATTGGTTGCTCAGGTAAAATTGTCTATACTGGAGACAAAAGGGGAAGCGAGTCCCATAGCCAGCTGGCATGCCTACAGAACAGTGATCTTCCTGGTAGGGGGTTGCGGTGGTGACTCCTGGCTTCCTTAAGGTGGTCCTTACCTATTAAGAATATCAGTCCTTAGAATGTGGGTGTATTTGTTTGATCTTTTGTCTTGAGGTCTAGCCCACAGTGGCAGGTGTCTGTCTCCTCCAAGGTTATAAGATATCTGGTCTTCTACACTGGCTTCTTCAAGGGCCATCCCTGTGTGACTGATATATATATGATATATTGTATATAATATATATGATATACTGTATATAACACGATATACTGCATATAACATATGATATAGTGTATATGACATATATGATATAGTGTATATGACATATACGATATATTGTATATATATTGTATATATTGTATTTGTATATATACAAAATGATATATTGTATATAATATATGATATATTGTATATATATATATATATTTTTTTTTTGAGACAGGGTCTCACTCTGGTTCAGCCTCCTGAGTGCTGGGATTACAGTAGGACACCACTACACCCAACTCCGCCTATTTCTAACTTAGCTGTCTGTAACAATATCTTTCTGAAATCCAAAAACTGTAGTATACAATTCTCTGTTTTGAAATTGCAACATTTAATTTGGAATTTCTGCTTTTTTAAATGCATATAGTTCCTATACTGTTCAATCTGTGCTCTGTTAGCAAATGTAACATCAATTGGAAATTTGTAAATCAATTGTCAGGTGTCACATTCTGATTAGTTTAAGAGAGTTAAGAGCAGCAAGTCTGCTCACAACATAATTTGGTTTATTACTATATGAATAAGGAACTGGTGGCCAAGATAAATTTCTACATTTAAGGCATAGTAAGGACAGCTGTGGTGGCACACACCTCTAATCCCAGCACTCAGGAGGCTGAGGTAGGAGGATTGTTGAGTTTGAGGCCAGCCTGGGCTACATAGCAAGATTCTGTCTCTAAAAGAGGCAATAATAACAGTAAGTCTTTGCATCTACAATGGCATAAGTTTTTATGGCATATTTTGAAGGTTTTTTGGGAATATTTTGCCTGAAGCTATGGTGACCATGAAATGTTGCAAGATGCCCATCATTATGCATGTATTCAGATGGTGTGTAAACAGCTTCACCCACAAATCTCTCCAACAATGAGCAGATAGCACCCGGATTATCAGTTCTTTTTCTTTCTTGGCAGGTGGTTTTGTCATCAAACCTCAGGCAACTGTGAAGGAAACCAAATGTCCTCAGTGTTGTCACTATTCTACAAACCTCAAGCCCACACCAGCTGCTTTTCCATGTCTTTTACTTTTCCGTTATCACCATGAGCAAGCCCTGATATGTACAGCAGATCTATGAATGCTTTCAGTTCAGCTAGTGAGGTGTCATAATAAATACGTTTTTGAGTATAGGTATCGGTGCATTAAAAACATTTTACTTGTATTTCAGTATTTGTGTATTTCACAACATTTTATAGCACTTTGTCTGTTACAAACAATTCCCAACACTGAATGGCAGTGCCAGCATTCTATTCCATAGGTTTTCTCCTGCCAAGATCCTCGCTACATTTTTGGACCTTGCTCTAACACTGGATCATTCCATTTGGTTGCGTGACCATTTTGTACCATTTTGACAAGTCAAATATAAACTCAAATTACTGTTTTCTTGTTATGGGAAAATTCCCAAGTCTTTACCACTGAGTCAGACTAATTGTTTATACTTCAAGGGAGCCAGGGCTAGTCAAGGACACCTTTATGCTCGCTCCATAAGGGCCCTCTCCCCTTGTTCCTGGAGTGTTTCTATATTTTGATAAACAAGGTAAGGAGGTAAGAAGGCAGCATTTAATCTTCATGCCAGCGGACTGAACTCAGGGCGATCCTCCTGCTTCAGCCAGTGCTGGGATTACAAGCGTGTGCCACCACACTGTCTCTCTGCCACTTGTTTGTAGTTTATTATTCTCTTGTGGTTGGAGAGCTTGGTCTCCACTCAGTTCTCTAGACTTACTGAAGTGGGTTTAGCTTGCAGTGTGTGGCCCTAGGGCACTGTCCAAATGCCCCAGAGTGACTGTGACTCTGCAGCTGCTGGAGTGGATGGCGTTCTTCAAGGGTCACCGGGTCCAGCTGGTGGGTAGTGCTGTCCGTGCTTTGTGCAGCCTTCTGAGACCTCAATGGATTATTTCTTCTTTGAATTGATTCCAGAGAGCAGGATATTAAAATTTAAAATATAGCTATGGATTTACCTATTTATTATTTAAATATGATGAATGAGATAAGTTTAATGTGTGCACACATGTTGTGGGAAAATTCCAAGGCCAAGCTGAAAGGAAGATGTTTGCCCTGTGGAGATAAGAAGGCAGCATTTAATCTTTATGCTGAAAGGCTGTTGCAAGATAGTTCCTCAAAGGCAACAACGATGAGTTTACAGACAGCTTAGTTTATACAGAATTTAGAAGTGAGAGATACAAAGCCAGTGACATACTGTTACATAATTAGCCACATTCATTGAGTCATATTGACAGGCAGGCTAATCTTGAACAGATTTGTTGACACAAAGGAATTGTTTATCAAAATATAGAAACACTACAGGAACAAGGGGAGGGGGCCCTTATGGAGCGAGCATAAAGGTGTCCTTGACTAGCCCTGGCTCCCTTGAAGTATAAACAATTAGTCTGACTTAGTGGTTGTCAGAGGTGTGCAGCTGGGCTGTAGATGCTGTCAACGTCAATTGAATTCAGCAGAAACTTGGTGGGAGACCTGTATCATGAAATACCTGTAAGTTTGTTCTTTTATAAATGTTTTCTTACATTATGATTGTGTCCCAACAAGGAGGCAGGAGTGGCCTCCAGTTGACCACTGTCCTGTGGGACGGGCCCCCTGCTCAGCCTGGAGGGTGGAGGAGAAAAGCACAGGGGAGGTTCAGGCTTGAAGTTCCAAACCAGAGGCCAGCGCACCCCTGGGTAGATGGCCATTCTTAGGAAGAGTTTGCAGACTTCTAGGCATAAAGTGGTTTGTCTTTTATTTTTTTTTCCATACTAGGGATCAAACTTGTGACATTGCACTTGCCAGACAAGTGCTTGTGCTAAATCCCTGGCCCACTGTGGTTGTCTTCTAATTAAGAAAGGTGAGTTTAATGCATATTGATAGCAGGTTGATAGACCCTTACTGCAGCCCTCGACTATCACCACAATCACAAAATGAACAATCCCGTCAGCCTGGCATTTCCTCAGGCTCCTCTGTCATCTGTTCCTCCCCACCCAGGCTCCATCCCTGAGCAATGGCTGACGTCCTTCTGTTTTCTTTTCCTTGCCTTTTTCCCCCAGTAACCAGGAACAAACCCAGGGCCTTCCCTGGGAGCTCCATTCTGAGCCTCCCCTGCTGGTTCCGAGACAGGGTCTCCCTGAGTTCCCCAGCCTGGGCTCAGCCTCCCAGCATGCTCAGATCCCCAGGACTATTCACATTCTCTAGGACTTCACAAAATGTGACCACTTGATGTGGACTCTTGGCAGAGGGTGGTGTAAACTCTGGCTGCCTTTAGGACATTGAAATTTTTTGAAATTCACCCAGGAGTTCACACCCCTTTGTGGACAAGTGTTGTCTACTGTCTAGTCCACCACGCCTGCCCTGCACAGGGGCACTGGCCTAGTGCGATTTCAGGTTGTTTCCAGCTGGAGGGTTTCACTGAAAAGCTGCTAGGAAGCATGCCTCAATGGTTGGGCAACAGGGAGGCGGCCATGGGCAGGATCCACAGCACAGGCCAGGCTCCACGGCTCTGGGCACAGTCCTGTCCTCACAGCACCCCACAGCCCCATGGGCCCTGGGAGGGCCCTTCTGAAGGTCAGTGTGGAGACACAAAGCAGTGGTGTAGGGGTGCTGTTGGAGACCACTAGCGGCCCTGAGCAGGATTTAAATTTAACTAATTGGCTTTCTATGTTTATCTGTGAGTCTGTCCTAGGCCTTGGCCCCTTGCCTGGCGATGGGAGTTGATTCATAGTAAGTGAACCTCTATGAATCACTGGTCCTGGCTGAGGCTTGTAGTGGCCTGTGAGGCCATAGATACCTCAAAGGGCAAGATAAAGCCACAGCTGAAGACACCTTGGCTCCAACACTAATTAAGTACATAGAGACTGCAGCTGAAGGAATTTCACTCCTGCAGTCTCACTCCTACCATAAATGTTATCCTGGAGATAAAACAGTTCTCCTAAATTGGCATAATTTACTACTTGGAGAAGTCTTTGAAATGACTCCCAAGGTCCTGCTCATTTCCTGCACTTTCCTTACTCTCCCCGCCTTTTATCCTTGGTCCTAATAAAAGTGGGCTGATCCAAAGAAGTCTTTGTCCTAGCCCTCAGAGTCTCGATCTCAACTAAAGGCTTTTGACCCTCCTGCAGTCCTAAAATCATATGACTTGTCTCATTTTATTTAAACCTCCACCATACACTTGTTTGGGAGATCGGGGATGTAGGTCAGGACCAGATAGGGTACCATCTCCAGAGAGGCCTGGGGTGGCCCCTCCCCAAGCTGCAGGACCAGGACCCCACCCAGCCCTCCCGGCCTGACCCACCACACACAAGTGTTCCCCGGAGAGCTCAGAGCAGCTGGCTCTGCACTGTGTATCTCCAGAGCTTGAGGTCGCAGGCTGCTCCCAGATCATTTGCTTGGCCTCCTCCTGCAGGGGCTGGCACAACCAGACTGAGTTAAGCAGGGCATGGAGTGGGGCAGGGAGGTCGCAGGGGCCCACCCTTGCTGGTCCGCCTTGGTAGGAATTTGTCGGCCTTCTATGCAGCCAGCAGGCCAGGCCAGGAGTGCCTGGGCCGGGGCGCCAAGGTAAGGTCCCCACAGACCGCTGGGCAGGCTGTGCACTTCCCTCTAATGCGGCAGCTGCAGGTGTGTGATTGGTCACGTTTCATCCATATTAGAGTGCTGATTGGTCCAAACACAAGCCGTCTCCTACAGTAGTCCCAATTGGTCCAGAAGACGCAAAGCTTCTGAATCACACCTAGTGATTGGGGCAAATCCAATTCCTCCCTGGGTCAGCCCTCTGTGGTCAGGGCCAACCTCTACCGGCTGAGGCAGGGCCCGCGAGACTCTTCCGTGGTCCCGGAGGCCTCGCTGGGCAGCGGCAGCTTCGCGGAGCACAGCAGGATGAAGCAATCAAAGTGCGCAAGGGCCGGCTGTTGAGTGCCTGCATCAGGCTGGGCTGGCGTGGCCGGAAGTCCCCCGAGGGCAGGGACCTGAGGCCGACCCTGCACAGACCCCGGCTGTGCTGTGGTGAACGGCCGAGGCCTCGGGACCGCGCCGCTCCCAGCGCCACTCAGAACCCAGCCTGCTTGATGCCCACACTGGGAATAAGGCTGTGGGGCCCCCGCGTCGCCCCTCGTGGACACATGAGCACAGCGTGACGTGCTTGGGCCGCGGGGGTGGCAGATGCCCTGGGAGGAGATGCAGAGGCCGCGGGCGATGCTCGACCGCCGTGAAATCAGAGCCCAAGGACCACGGCTGCTTGGATACAGAAGACAGGGAAGCGCCTCCATCCTCACTGCAGGCCTCGCCTCGGAAAGCAGCTGGGCAGGCTTTTAGGGCTTGGGAAGGGGACCTCATTCAGATGTGGGTCTGAGACCCTTGGCAGGCAGAACACCAGGTCACAGCCCCGCTGACCCCTGCGGCTGCCCGCTGGCTTGCCACTTCCGGGGTGCAGAGACTCCCACCGCCACCCGTGCACACCCTGCTGCCGCGGTCTGGACACTGCCAGAGCTTGAGAAGCGGGGTCTGGGGCTCCGTGTGGAGTGCGGAGTGGAGCCGGAGGTTTGCTGGGAGACCAGGTCACATGGGGCTGGCCACTTGGGCAGAGCTCCCTGCTTTTCAGTTCCTGGGAGAAGCTGAAGGACCGCAGACTGCTCTCGTGCAGATGGTTTGCAGACGTCAGTGGTTTCGGCCTGTCCTGGGCGTTCTGTAGGAGACTTTTACTTACAGGCTCAGCGTGGAGCTGTTGGTCCCTTCAGGTTCTCAGTGTCTTCATGGTTGTGCCCGGGTGTACACTTAGCGTTCCCAATCTTCAAATCAGCTGTGCATCCTGTGAATCCTTTGTGATTCTGTGGACCCCACGGTAAGGTGTTGAAAGCTGCGTATTTATTCTGCAATGGAGCCCTGCATCCCAGAAACCGAAGGGGTGAATGCATGTCGCCCCCACTCTCGGGCCGTGCTCGCGCCTTGGCCAGCTGCATGGAGTAGGAGGGGTAGGGGGTATGGCCAGAGGCACAGGAGCAGCCTGGACTGCAGCTGCAGGGCTGTTGGGAGGGAATACGCAAGTCCCCAGCCGGGCTGGCTTTGCTGCACAGTGGCTTTCACTTCCCACCTTCACCCTGTGACCGGAGCTGCACTTTGCCCGTCCTCGGCCCCAGCTTTCTGACGGTGGCGACTGCAGTCTCTAGCATCTCAGGAGGGGATTCCTTCTTAGCTATGCACTGGCTCTATTTCTCCGCAAAACCTAACATGGGTTGAATTGCAGGAAGTGGGGTGCAGATACCCATAGGGGACATATTTTGACGAGACTAAGGGGCCAGAGCAGAGGGAGTGAGAAACCTTGAACGATCTCACAGTGATGTCACCTGTGCCTCGGTTTTGCTTGCATCATTTTTCACTGGTTCCTGGAGCTTCCAAGCCAGTGTTTCTCTCCAGTTGTTGGCAGCTGTTGCGAGGCCCTGCGCTGCAGTTTCCTAGGGGAAGGCAGTCAGGGCCAGTACGGATAGAAGCACTTGACCCACCCCTGTTCTCTTCCCCACTGGACCCCCTGTGGCAGGATGCTCAGGAATTCTCCCACCTTTCCTATCCTGCAGAGGCTCTGTAGGGAGGCTGAGAACTGGCAGACTCGCAGAGATGGCATCTAAGGGGCCGGAAGGGACCCTGCTCAGGGCTGGGGGTGACCAGAGGAGGCCTTGTGCAGCACAGCTTTCCTCTGGGGTGGCCTGAGGACAGTGCGAGGTCCTGAAGTCTCCCCCAGACTCACTGTCCAATGCTCGCACCTGGGGCCTCAGTTCACCTCTAGGGGTAGGTGGACACCCATCCCCTGGCAGGTGGGTGGGAGGAACTGGGAACCCCAAGAAGTGCTTGGTTTTAAAACATGGAGACTCAGATGTCTCAGCAGCATGAGATGTCAAATGTAAGCGTTTCTGTTATGCCAGATCAGCAGCAATGTCTGCGGGCCTGGTTTGAATGGAACAGGCTATGGTTGAACTCAACCATCCCACAGTCTGTGAGGATGTGTGCACATTTTTGTTGAGAGTGTCAAGACATGGATTGTGTGACAGACACCCCAGGGCTTGGCTCAGTGCGTGGTATCCTCATTGGTTGGCTGGACACCTGCCTGCCCCAGGGCACCTTTATCTCTGTGTTGTGCATACTCTGGCTCGTTTGCCCAGCCCCAAGTGCCTGGCTTCATGGAGTGACACAGGGCCACCCACATCAGTGCAAGATGAACAAGGGGGTCCCTTGTACAATAACTGCTAAGTTGTGTGACACTGGCAGCAGATCATTAAGCCAAGCCTGGGCCTTATGCACGGCTACAGAGGCTTTGCTCCCCAAAGCTGGCCTGTGGGGTGAGCCTGCCTCCAGCACCCCAGAGTACTCCTCAGTTACCCACAGACACACTGGCTTCCTTGCCTTTGTCTGACCCTCCTTTCACCCTTCCCCACAGCCCCATTCCCTGCCGCTTCCTCCATCCATCTTCCTAGTAAATGGCTTCCACTATCCCCTTCCTACAGAGGGACCCCAGCTCCACTGGGGATGCTTGTGACCCAGGTGTCCCTAGGCACTAAAAGCAGAGCAGTGGCAACACCTCCGCCAGACAGCATCCACCTGCCTACCACTTCAGGATCAATCAGGGACCAAGAATTACAAACCCTGGTGACCAAGCCTCACGTTTGGTCCTGAGCCTCCCCCAGCCCCGGCTTGTGTTTAGGCTTCAGCACATCCAACTTAAGGTCATGGAGTGGATAAACCTGCAACTCACTCGTGTAAGTTCAGGGCCATTCTACGATGGGCAAATCTATTCTGAGAAGCTCTGGGGTGGGTACTACCTCCCAGAGCCAGACCCAGGAGTAATGGGCAGAACACGCCATGATGCTGAACTCCAGTGTGGAAAGAGGCTTTCACTGCGCTTGGGGTGGTGGTTTCTTCCCAGCATGAAGATGGTGGCACTGCTGCTCAGGGGCCGGGTGGAAAGCAGGGGCCCAGATCTGGTCAAGGCTCCCACAGATGGAGGCGGGCCGGGCTCGGTTCAGGAGCCAGGGGCCCTGTCTCCAGGGAGCCCTGGGTCTCGCTCTGCAGGGCGGAGCACACCTCTGGGTCCAGCTGTCTCCCTGCTCTTTTCCAGGCTTAGCAGGAAGTGGAGGCGTGCTCTTGCTCAGGGGCTGGAAGGGAAGCAAAGAAGGCAGCGATATGAGCCACTGCGGGGCAGGACGTGGAGTCGTCCCGAGTCTGTCACTTCCTCTACCTCCATGGGCCAGCTTCCCCAAAGATTAACTTCTTATCTCCAAAGAAATTCGTTCTTTCTTTCTGTTGTTTTTTGGGGGAGGGGAGGGGTTAGGGGCTGGGACCTTGTCACTCACCTACATCCCCAGCCTTTACATTTTTAGAGCTAGAATCTGGCTGAGCTGTTATGTTGCCCAGGCTGGATTTGAACCTACAGTCCTGCCTCAGCCTCCTGGCCACATTCAGCTCTTACGTTACCCTTCGCTGTACCCCTTATACAGGCATTGGGGATCCTGGCCAGGTCCCCGATAGTTCTGCACATCATCTCTGCACCCCCAGGAACTCGCAGGAGGGTCCAGTCACCTGCAGCAGGTCCCATCTCCTGTCATCAGTGTCTGTCACATGCCCGTGGCTGCATGTCCATTTTTGCCTGGACGATTGTGATAATTTCACAATCTCAGTGTCATTGAAGATGAACAGGGAACAGACTGTGTGTGTGTGTGTGTGTGTGTGTGTGTCTGTGTGTCTGTGTGCACACAGTGTTCCGCAGCTGAGCTGGGGTGTGCAGATTCTCGGAAAGCCGTGCTCCTCGGCCCTCGTGGTTGGTGCGGCAGCAGGCCGGGAAGGGTATTTCTTTCTTCCCGTGGAATCTGAAGACCTCCTGAGGGCTTGAACTGTAAGAGAGGGGTGGGAAAGGCATCTTCTGGTGGGGTGCGCATCCAGACAGCTGGGCTCCTTCCTCTTTTCCTCTCTCCTTCCTTTTCTTTCCTTCCTTCCTTCCTTCCTTCCTTCCTTCCTTCCTTCCTTCCTTCCTTCCTTTTCCCCTCCCTTCTGTTACAGTTTGTAGCTAAAACATCCTGGAAAGCCTCACGTGCTCTGCGGTGGGGCTTTCTGGAGTGACTGGATCGTGGTGTGTGACCCTGGGTCAGGGACTTCGCTACTGAGGTTGGGAGGTGAAGCTGGCTGGGAAGAGGAGGGTCACTGGGGGCGTGGCCAAGGTCTGTCTCCCCCTCCCCGGAATTCAGCTTCCTGCTGCCATGCCTGGAACTGTTTCTTCTCTGCCCTGCTGGGCTGCCTTGGAGCCAGCTGAAAGCTCTGCAAACTGTGAGCCAAAGTAAACCTCTCCTGTAAGATCTGGGGGTTGGCTACTGCGTCTCAGTGATGAGAAAGTCATGAAGTCACCTTCCCGCTTCCCTCCGCTGCTGTCTGTCTGCCTGTCCATTCTTGCATCCCACGAGGACTGAACACAGGGCCTCATACAAACAGGCAGGTGCTGCACTGCTGAGCTACGTCCCCAAGCCCTTGAAAACATTTTGTTTTTGAGTCAGAGCCTCATTAAGTTGCCCAGCTGACCTCAAATGCATGACCCTCCTGCCTCAGCCTCTCAAGAAGCTGGCATTACAGCTGTACCTCTTGTCTTACCTGCCAGCTGTTTTTCAAGCAGTTTGGCAGAGGCTTAGTAGTGTGTGTGCAGACCCCATGTTGGAGGCCTTTTCCATGGTGGGGGGTCCCGTGTCAGTTGGGCACGGATAGAGTAAATGTCACATTCAGGGGCTTTTGTCATCATATGAGACATCGTAGTGGGAACTTGACTGGCATCCACACAGTGACACAATGTGGCTTTTCAAAGTAGGGAAGCAGGGCTGCTCGAGGCTGCAGAAGCGCATACAGGGCTGGAAACAAAAGCAAAAGTTGTGAGATGTGCAAGACATAAACCAGGGTAAGATGTAGTTAAGTGCCTGTCCACAAACCAGCCTCTGGCAGACCGAGGAAATTATTAAGAGTGGTTGCATCTGGGGAAGAAGGCTGAGAAGGGCGAAGGTGATGTCTGCCCCTCACACCGGAAGTCTCTGTTACACTGGAATATTTACAGCTCGCAGGGATGATGTTGATAATTGTCTGATAAGCAGGCCTCCTCCCTGCTTTACTCGGCTTGTCTAATATTCTTATTCTCTGTGTGTGTGTTTTCCATTTCAGATTCTTAATGAGTTCAAGAAGGATTCCTCCGTGTTCATCCTGGGGTGAGGACCCTTCTGGCTGCTGTCTTCAGTACGACCCTGTCCTGTGACCAGTGGCCTCTGGTGGGACCATCTCTGCCCTCTTCGGAGACTCGGTCCTGAGCCTGGGCCAGGGTCTGGGACAGCAGCACTGGGCTGCAGAGGGCCGGGGTCCTCGGGGTTCGGGGCTCAGGGTCTCTTTCCTGACTGTGCGCCGCCTGGGCGTGAGGTGTTCACAGGTTTGTCCCCGGCACCGCTGGTGTGGATGGTCAGAGGAGTCTGGGAAATGCCCGGCTCTGTCTGTGGGCTGAGCTGGGTGAGAGGCACTGGGTGTCTGCAGCCTCCCCAAGGCGCTCGGCCGTGGACACTGGTGACATTTTAGAGCCAGTGCTGCAGGACGTGTGTAGCAGAGGCTGACAGCTGCAGGTGCATTTTATCTCCTGAGCTGGTTTAAAGGGTCTCGTTCTGCCCCTCTGCCGTGCTCCGGTCAGTCCCCTTCCTGGGCAGCTCCAGCCTGTGGTCTCCGAGAGGTCCTGCTGTGTTTGGATGGAGCCGGCAGCTCAGGCCAGACGCCCTCCTGACGCTGGGAACTGGTGCCCTGGGAGTCACTCAGTGTGGGCCTGGGGGTCAGCGGGGGTTGAAAGCCCTGAAAGCCACCTCACAGCCCCCGAAGTGCAGCCTTCTGGGGTCCTCAAGGGGAAGGGGAACAGCAGGGAGACTGGATCAGGACCCGGCGATGCCCCTTGCCAGGTGGTGGTCACTCTCTCGAGTCATCCAACGATGAGTCTGCTCCTGGGAAGCCTCTCGGCTCACAAGGCTGGGACTCTGCTGGCCAAGCCTCTGGGGATGAGACAGCACGGCTGTCCTCAAGTGACTTGGATACCGTCTCCCTGGACAGGAAGTGCCCCTGGGCTCTGGGGCCCGAGGTGGGTGATGGTGTCTATCAGCGAGACCTCCCCCAAAGACACCCAGCATTTGCCACACACGGTGCACCCAGCATCGGCGGGCAGAGGGCAGGCATGTCCTCCCCCCCTCACAGGGCAGGGCCTGTCCCCTTGTCACTGGTGTGGTGGAGGAGGCAGCCTCTTGCGGCCTAGCTGTGTGGCCTTGGGCAGCTAGCTTAAACTTTCTGTGCTGTTTCTTCCCGCTGAAATGTGCCTAGCGCCCCCACCTGTCAGAATTGTGGGGGTCAGAAAAGCCTGTGTGTACATAGATGCTCGCTTGTATTTAAAATTCCTCTTTATAGCACCGGAATCTCAATGATTTTTTCCTTATTTATTACATTTTTTGTTTCAACAGACTTTTGAACTGGGCATGGTGGGACATGCCTGTATTTCCAACACGCTAGGAGGCTGAGGCAGAATTACAAGTTTGAGCCTAGGCTGGGCAACTTGGCAAGATCTTATTTCAAAATAAATAAATAAATAAATAAACAAACAAACAAATAAAAAGACTTTATATTTTGAGAACTTTTAGTCTGCGGAAAAACCAAGTTACTTTTCAAAACTCCGTTGCTGGCCATTTCAGACACCAAAGTGGCCAGGTCGGATGGCCAGCCCCCTGCATCGTCACCCGGATTAGAGAGCAGCAGGTTTGCAGCCTGATTTCCCTGCCTTCCCCCCAACCACGCACCCCCTCCCCGCTCCCTGCTCGCTTCCTGCGCAGCGCGAGTCTAATGAGCCCCGGTCGGTCGGTCCCTTCAGCCCTCAGTCCCTGTCCCGGGTGGGGAGCGCGGCGTACTCCTGCCCATCCTCAGGGCCCCAGCCGACGTTCAGGCTGCAGGAGTCGCCGCGCTGCCGGGGACGGGGACGGGGTGAGGGTCGCGGGCGCGTCCTGGGGGCGTCGCGCTTAGGGGCTGACGGGCTCTGCCTGCACTGTGGGGCTGGCGGTCCCGGGAGGCGAGGAAATTGCTGCCTTTTCCTGCTCCCGCTGCGCGCTCCAGTGCACTGAATCCCCTGCTTTGCAGGCCACTGCGGAGCTCGGTGACCGCCGTCCTGGAAACGCGCGCGCAGCTCACCGCCTGCGGGCGGACCTCAGAGGCAGGCTTGGCGCCACCTGGCGGCGGCGAAAGTTATTCCAGGGCGACTCATAGCCCTCCACTCCCACTGACCCGGATGGGCGCCCTTAGAGGCCAGGTCCTGGGGCCAAGTAAAGCCAGGGGCAGCCCCTGAACATCTCTCTGGCCTTCGGGATGATGGGTGCCCACGGGCGAAGGCCATCGCAGCGCTTGGTCTGCAGACTAGTACAATTTTTTTGGGAAGCACCTTGGCTGTGTGCGGTTAAATCGAAAATTTATTTAAGAGCTGGGCGGGGTGGTGCACACCTGTAATCCCAGCACTCGGGAGGCTGAGGCAGGAGGATCATTGCGAATTTGAGACCAGCCTGGGCTACAAAGTGAGCTCAAAGTCAGCCTGAACTGCATAGTGAGACGTCTCAAAAAGAAAAAACGGCTGGGGATTTAGCTCAGTGGCATATAGGCGCTTGCCTGGCAAGTGCGAGGTTGTGAGCTCGATCCCTGGTACAAAAACCAAAACAAACCTCAAAAGACCAAGCAAACAAACCAAAAAACTCCCTAAAAAGGAAAACTTTAAGCAAACGCGCATGTGCTTTGCTTAAGTGGTTGCCCTGCAGCCCGGCACGGTGGCCCGTGCCTGTAAACTCAGCACTCTGGGAGGCTGAGGCGGGAGCGTCACACATTTGCGCACAGCCTGGGTAGCTTAGAGAACGGAGCTACATGTCCAACCCTTTTAACAATTTTTGTTTTTTTTACTTTGAGACGTCTTGCTAAGTTACCCAGTGTGGGTTCGAAGTTGTGGGCCTCCTGCCTCAGCTTGACTCCAAGCATGCACCACCATGCCTGCCCACAAGAGGGCGACGGATTCTGTGTTTCCGGAGGTTGGCTGTTTGGAGCTCTGCCTTCACGGCTCGCGAGCTCCATGAGCTTGGAGTGATCCGTGGTGTCCTGGGGCCCTGCTCGGCAGCAGTTACCCCACGCGCCCTCCTTTACTGTGCGTTCACCCTCAGGAGAAAGCAGATGTGCAACACGAGTGAGAAACTGTCGGTTCCTGCTTCCTCTGGGGGTGAAAAAATCTCCGGATTGTTCCCCACCATCCATTTCTGTCTATTTTCCCAGGACTTTTAAAACAGCTCTCATCTCTCCGTGTCATCTCCACTGGTGAAAAAGGCCCTCCAGGGCTTAAGCAGCTGAAATCATACGCACAGTATGAGTCTCTGATTACCGTGGGGGCGCCGGTGGGGGTGGGCGTTTCTCAGGGAGAAACGTGTTGCGTGATGTCAGCGCCCTGGTGGCCACACGTGCACAGGGACACCTGCGTGCTCATGGTGGCCGCCCTGAGTCCGAGTCTGGTGCGGAGGGGGGCAGCCCTGCCTTCAGGGGCCGAGGCTGCCGCGTTTCCCCTAGTGGACTGTTGGAACAGCCCGGCACGAAGTCCATCATCTACCACGGCTGGACGCAGACCACCAAGATCCAGTTCGATGATGTCGTGCAGGCCATCAAAGCCACGCCTTCCTCACCTCGAGCTGGCTGAGTTCCGGTGCTTTGCTTTTCATGGGACAGCAACTAAGGTTAGGCACACAGACAGACACTGTCACCCCTCCGCCTCCCCCAAACACTAGAGCCCGGGACTTCGTCTCATCCAGAGGCATCGCCAAGGGCTGGCAGGAGGCTCTCTGAGGCCTCTGTGGAGCAACAGCGGCCTTTAAGCGCCACTGATGGCGCCCAGCCGGCTGGGTTCTGGGCTCACTCCCTCCGCGTTTGAACCCAGCTCTGCTAACTCCCAGTGCCGTAGTGAGGTCAAGATGAGGTGACTTGTCCTGAGCGCTCAGCGCCGCGCCCGGTAGATGGTAAGTGTGCAGTGCATAGACCATTATTTTTAGTGCATTTATTACACGCGTTCCTGGGGCTGGGTGCAGGTGTCACGACACTGGGAAGGTGTGAACTTTCCCGCTTGGCCGGAGGCCTTTCAGGGGCTCTTACTGGGCTCCAGGGCCAGCTCCACCAGGTGTTCATCGCTGCAGAGGCCATTAACTATGCAGGGACAAGTGTCACTGTGCTCACGGTGTTGGAGGGCCAGGCTGTCACCGAAGGGCCCCCTTGTTTCAGCCTACTGCATAGCAGAGCAAAACCACTGATGTCATGAGCCGGGGAGCGAGAGGAGGAAGGGGCCAGCACCTATGGTCCCCTCTTGGGCACCCTCGATGGCCTGCAGAGCCCCACCAGGTGGGGGGTCCCACCTCCTCCCGTAGCACCACCCTGGGGACCAAGCCTTGACCCCCAGGCCTCTGGGGTGGTCAGCACTTGGCCGCAGCTGACTTCTCTCTCAGTGTTTGCTCTGGCGGCCAGGGACACAGGTGTTTGTGGGTCAGTCCCATTCAAAGGACCTGGTCCTGTTCCCAGCTTGAGGAACTCCCTGGCTGAAAGGGGCCCTGAATCATCGGGCAGCTATGGGGATAGAGAGCCTAAGCAAATACATTCATAGCTTTGCAGTGAAACGGGTGAATATTCATATTAAATTTAAAAAGATCCTAAGCAGTGACAATTGGCTCAGTGTCAGCTGTCAGCTGAATTTTGGCACAAACTTCCTGGCAGCAGTGGCTTTAGCTGCTGGCTTGCTCTGGGCTGTGTGGACCAGGGCAGGCATTTGCCCAGCTCGATGCCTCCCAGCTCTGCAGGGGGCCAGGACAGTCTTGAGACAAAATGGGGCTTAGTAATATTCTCTTAAAGTCTGTATTTTTTTCACATTTATTTTCATTCCCACCTAGTGATGTTGTTTCCTGTTTGTGCCATAAGATGCATTAAAGTGATTTTGCTTCATAATAAATGCATCACTTAAGCCTCATGTGGATTCTAGATGTGAGAAGCTCGATTTGTGTCACGTTTCTCTGATAACTGGGGCAATCTGAGTTGGGACTGTATCTTCAGGGATGGTGGATTAATGACAGTGTTTTGCAGTCTGATAATGGTGATGTGAGGTCACACGGAGGAAGGGTCTTGTTCTTAGGAGGTGTGTGGGGAAGGTGTCACAATCCTGATGGGTGGATTCTGTATTCCTGAATTCCCCTACTGACATTTATTTGTAACTCCAAATCAAATTGCAGAGCACTTTTGAGGTCACCCTCGGATGTGTGCAAAGCAGGATACTCTGAGTCCCCCAATGTGCACTGGCCCTGCTGGTGTCATACAGGGTGACGCTTGGCCTTTCTTGCTTCAGTTCTAATAGAGCAAAGGAGGGTCCACTGTGGCATCTTCCTTACCGTGTTGTTTTGAATGCAGTGCAAGGTACCGTCCTGCATCTGAGGACAGGAAGTCTGTTCCCAATGGCAGAAGCCTGTGTTAGGTCAGCTTTCTTCACGTATGAGTTATAGCTCTGGGGCTGCCAGAGCCACGTTATTGAATCCACTAAATAGATGTTTTTCAACAGAAGCGTGCACCGAACAAGGTCATGTGTTGATTGGTTGACGAAATTGCTGTGACTAGAGGCTCAGAAGACCCTAACTCTGCATCTCCCCTTGGGGGAACAGCTCAGGTGCTTGCTAATCAGCATAGTGGGTGACTTTCTGGCCTCCATGCTTAATGAGGACCAACTGTACATGCAGACACGCAAGTGCCTCACCAATCTACACGTGCAGTATGCAAATACACGTTTTCCTGTGTAAAGGGGGCCAGGCCTGATTGAGTCAGGGCTCAGGGCAAGCAAAGGAACAACGGGTTACTCGTATTATCAGGATGAAGAGACCAGAGATGCACTGTTTGTAAATGTGAATTTAGGAAGGCAAATATCCCAGGACCTTTGAGCTCTGGCCCTTAGGTGATTCAGGGCCCTGGGGTCCTCACGTCCTCTGTACCATCTTCCAAGGCAGGGTTTTCAACTGGGGTCCCACAGACCTCAAAGATTGGAATTCAGTGAGCTGGGGACGTGAGCTTTGGTGGGACAAGGCTTGCATCTTGTCTTCATTAAGCTGCGTGTGGAACCTAACGTTCCTTTCTGTCTCGAGTGTGGGCAGCAGGGGGGCCGGCAGCAGAAGTTGGGGATGTTTTCCTGTCGCAGTTACAGTCGTTGCAGATATTTCAAAGTAACGCTGTGCTCCTCAGTACTTGGGAATTACGGAGGTTATTAGCTCTGCCTCTGAATCTTATTTCAGATGTCAAGGAGGAAGCGTGTCAGTTAGCATATTCCAGTGATTTTATTTAATGTTAGTAATGGTATTTCAGTATAATTGACTTCCCCCATCGGTGTATGCATTGCCGACTTTCTGGGAAGGGAAAGTCCCCAGACCATAGGGTTCCCCAGATTTCACAGCACAGAGATGCTGGGGGCTGTCTGCTCTAGAGCACTGTCCTTGTCTGGGGTGAAGCTGGGCTGGGGCACCTCTGCGTTCCAGTTTGCGGGAAAGGCTTCCTGGGCTGTCTAGGGCCAGTCATTTCCGGTGAGCAAGTGGACGCCAGCTGTTTGTGTCCTTTCCGTGGTCTGTCCTGAGAGCTCAGTCATGGGACCTGCCGTGGAGTCTGAAGTCATTTGGGGAAGGACCTGGGCCTCGGGAACCATGGCTGCCTGCTGGGGTCAGGCAGCGCACGTGGCAGAGCAGGGCTGCTGCTTGGAACCCCGAGTCTGCTGCTGCCCTTCCTGGCCTGCTCCTGCTGGGCCTGCTGTGTGCCCGCTGAGCACTCACCATCTGCCAGGCGCTGCCCTGGCACAGCCACTCAGCAGGAGAAAAGCAAAGGCCCTGCCTTGCTGGGGCTCAGGGTCAGGCAGAGAAAAAGACAGACAGGTAAAGCAGGGCTGGGCCGAGAGCGGCAGGGCCGGGAAGGGGAGCTCGGCTGCTGCCTGGGTGGCAGGGAGAGCTCCTTGGGGGAGGCAGCCAGGTGCAGGGCCCAGGGCGGGAGGGGGAGCCAGGCAGAGGGAGCAGCGGGGCGACCGAGGTGCAGAGCCAGAGGATGCTGTGGGCTGGCTGATGCGCCACATTCTTGCAGGCTCGAAGATCCTGAAACTTGGGTTTCAAGAGAGGCTGTGTGCGTTTTTCCTTAGCATAAGAAGCTGGGCCCCCGAGGAGACGTGGATGTGAACATGGAGGACAAGAAAGAGGAGCACAAGCAGCAGGACGAACTGTACATGTGGGACTCCATCGACCAGGTGGGCCGGTCCCTCTTTCCGCCCCTTAGGCCTGCTGGGATTCGGGCCAGCTCATCTCCAAATTAACCTTTCTCTTCTGCATGCCTAGTTGTACTCTGAAGTAGTTCTGTGGGCTCCATACTAGGCACTCACACCCACGCCATGGTGCAGGGGATTCCCATATGTCCTCCACCTGCCTCCTAGACAGGACCACCCTGTGTGACCTCGGTGAAACCACCGTCACCAGGGAGCTAGCACTGTGTACTCCTGTGAGCCAACGCACAGACCTCCTTCCTGTTTCACCGCTTTGCTGATGTCTTTTTTCTGGCCCAGACTGCCACGTGCATTTAGTTGTCCCAGCTCGCTAGTGACTCTCAGCCTGGTAGAGCTCCACCCGAAATCTTAGTTTTTGAGGAGAGAGAGGCATTTCTACCTCTGCTCCCTTCTCCTGTCCCTTAGCCTGGCACCTTAATCCATTTGAGTATATTTTTATACCCTGGGTAAAACATATAAAAAGGACACATATGCAAAAATGGTTAACATTTAATTAAACAACTAGGTCATAATTAAATGTTTCAGGAAGAGTCTTTCACGCCATCTGGCTGAAAAATCCAGAAAGTCTTTGAAAAGCAGATGAAACAGGGAAAGACAGAAAGTGCTGCAGATAATCCCACCCTTCCTAAAGGGCTGCAGGTTGAATATGCAGTGGAAATTCAGAATTAAGTCCTGTCTGCTCCTGCACACACTGATTTTAGAAGTCCTGAAAGGACAAAAGAAGCCAGCAATAAAACGTTTTTAAAGAGAAATGGCTCAAGGGGAACAGATTCCACGAAATCCCTCTAAAGCTGAAGCTGGTAGAGGGGATCCCCAGTGCATGTTAGGGTGATGCCCTGCGGGATCCCTGGCCCCGAGCTGACGTGGCTGATCTTGGGGGACGCTAATGCCAGCTTCGCTCTCTAGAAGTGGACTCGGCACTACTGCGCCATCGCCGACGCCAAGCTGTCCTTCAGCGACGACATTGAGCAGGCTGTGGAGGAGGAACTGTCCCAGGTAAGAGGAGACCAGCTGCTCTTGCCTTGATGAGCTGGGCTGGTCCTGCGGCAGAGACCTCCTGCATGGCTTCGCCTATCCTGAGGTCGTGGTGCGTGTGGGGATCCTCAGCCCTAACTGCTGCCTCTTTGGGCATCAGGGCCTGGCCGGCTCTTCTCTGATTGGCTGACCACTCCTGGTGCCTAGCCGATAAGGTTCAAGGCCCTTTCCTGCCAGGCCTTAGCCTGTGCGGTCTGGGGAAGCCAGGGCCATGTCGGGGTGCGCTGCAGCCTTGTCTGCCCCGGGCCCCGGCTTTCCTGCCCCGTCCCCTCCAGTCACTGGCATCTTCAGTGCCACAGCGCGGCTGAGTTCCCATAGGCTAGCACTGAGGTCTCTGTTGGGGACCCGTGGCCCATGGAGGTCGGGGAGTCTGGAGCCCCCGCAACAGCCGCTGTCTGGGGAAGGGGGTGGGCAGGGAAGGCAGCGCGGCCCTCAGGAGCCCCCTGTCTGGCCGTGGCCCAGGACGTCCCACCCACGGAGCTGCATCTGGGGGAGAAGTG